>JAFJYG010000081.1:0-97087 GCA_017366145.1 Cadophora sp. M221 | reverse complement strand
GGTGAGGGATGAGGGGTGCGTTCTGGGGTGGTGTTGGTGGGTGGTTTTTAGGTTATGGATGCGGGATGGGGCGGTGGGGATGTGGAGAGGATGGGATATGATAGATAAGATGAGTGACGAACTGGAGTTCTTGAAGAGCGGGAGAGCTGATGTTCCGCGCTGTCGCTATAACGTGATCGATCGCCTCTTGCAAGTACAGCCTGTGCGAGTGCGAGTCCTAAACCGGAGGAGACGCCTGTGATGAGCTAGGCTAGGGGAGATATTGTGTGATTTTGCTTTTTGGGAATGTTGGTTGTTGATTTATGAGTTGAGTTGCGTTGGGACTTGCTTATCGTCGATCGGTGTTTGGAAAGGAAGTGGAGTCGAGTGGTAAGGCTTGAGAAGTTGAGATGTTGTCAAGAAAGATAGATAGACTGATCGAAGTGGAGGTGCAAGGCATGGAGAGAGGATATGATATGATATCATGTATATGATGAAGGGAAACTACTATAATCGTTGTAGGTAAGTTCAGTCAAAAATTCACCAGGGAACCTACTTAAACCACTCCACGACGCCTTAGCCAAGTAATCCAGCGCACCCCACAGGAAAATATACGACACCTCTTCTGCCGTCAAGAAAGGTGTACCTGCATTTTGATGCATATTCTATCCTGGAACCTAGGAATGGAGGGGGTGCACATGGCGTGTGATTGGTTAAAGTAAGCTCTTGTTGACCACAGCCTCGCTTAGGTGCTGGCTTGTTGTGCCATTTTTGCGCAGACGAGGGGTATTAGCATCCCACGGTTCTGTTGGGTACGATCTACGGCACTTAGAAGTTATGAATTTTTAGGTCAAGATATGATAAAATTGGTGAGAGAGCGAGTTTTATGTTTTGGATTTCTTTTGTGTATTCGTATTCGTCGCTTCAGGAATGCGTGTGGTCTTGGGAAAGAAGCGGCGCGATGGAATATAGGACAGGAATTGGCGAAGTTGAGGAAATAATGGGTTGGAATGGGCAGAAACGGAATGAACTTCACTTGCTGGTAGATATCCCAAAATGTCTCGTCTATGGTCATTTCCAGACAATTCTATCCCATGTATTGCAATTTCAGACATGCAGAATATGCCCAAGGTCTCGATGTGCCGAGTCAATTCTCCACGATATCCCACCTGACATTCACCAGATGTCCTTTTCTGTAACTTGACCTGCTGGCCTTCCTTTAGGAAAGAATCTTCTCAACATGCTAGAATTTCCGTCCCGAGTGTATTCTCAGGGCCGAGGAGGATTGGGATATGAATGCCGAACTGCAATAAGCCAATAGCTCAGTCATCGATATTCGAGATCATCCTTCTGTTGATTGCGAAAGGGTGACGCGCTGTTTTGGAAGAAGACGGTTAGTAAGCCCGGAATATCGACAACGATACCCATCGTGGGATTTGATATCTGCTCTGCCCTTTGATTGTTGATATTTGAAGTCGTCTCATTGCGGTGTGGTGGTGAATCGAGCGTTGATGACGAAAGGGGGGAAGCGCTTCAAAATTTAGCGCAGACGTTATTACCACTTTTGTCACCCTTCCCCCCACATACCTACTCAGTACCATTCAAACAATTTGATGCCAATCCGCGTATGGAAATTCTTTTCTGGAGACTCCATTCCCCTGTGAACAGCTATATACAAGAATTACGAGTTAATATATACGTCAGTCCCCTTCGATTAATTTACAGGCTTCCAAGAACTTTTTATCCTTTCTCATCTTCGATCATATCTTCCCAGAGTCTTTGCTTGTTTTGCGATCCACTTCTCTACAACCTTGAAGTAGTCATCACTGTTCGACTCCAGGTATCCGAAGTGTCCATTGCCGTATACACCAACATCCGCCATCTTGATCCAATCCGTCTTGACGCCAGCTTGGTTGAGGAAGTCAATCACGCAGTGGTCGTACGTCGCGTGGGGACTAGCCTCGCCAGTGAACGCGACGTAAGGAACCTTGGCTACGTTGGGAAGAGTGTGCACGGTGTTGTTCCCGCCTGTTGCTTGCAAGATGCAGGATCTCAGGGCTGGTGTATCTTCACCCACAGTGACGGTAACCAGGTCGGTATAGTTGGAGATCGGAGGAGAGAAGTTTAAGTTGGTGACGGTGAGACCGAAAGGACGGGCAGCGGATCGACCGACTGAGGAAGTGGCATTGCCAACGTATGATTGGAAGGGGATATTTCCTGGCTCCAAGTTCACACTTCCAGCTACGAGGCTTGGGCATTCATCTGCCAGCAAGATTGGATGGATCGAGCCAATGGAGTGTGCGACGAGGAATGATGGACCGATGAGAGACAAGAGCTTACATCCCGAAGCTCTCATGGACAGCTCTTGGCGAGTGTTGTTTGATGTTAGCGGGATAAACGACGACTCGAAAGCATCGAAAACAGCACCGCCGCGAACTCCAGTTCCAGGCCATTGGGTGTGCAGTTGACTTTGGGGGTATGCATTCTTCTCTTCTGGGTTGGTGAAGCCAACTTCGGTGATGTTGGCTGTGCTGCCAATGCGAAGAGGATATCCAGTCAAGTCATTCTGAGTTCCGCGGCCAACCGATGTCTGGTCAACAATGTAGACGAGATATCCCTTGTCGAGAAATCTGGAAGCGAATCCCTTTCGATTGTCCGGTGTATTGAGCCAAGTCTATTCGAGTTCATTTCAGCAAATGGCAACATGATTCCATGGGATATCACTCACCCCTCCCGAGACGCCACCTCCATGGAAGAATACCAAAGGATATGGCTTCTTCACGCCCTTGAGTGGCGTGAGTTTCTCAACGTACATCTGATCGTACGTCAAGAGCCCAATTGCTGCATTGACATACTGCCCTCCAACCCAAAACACATCTCGCTGGTACGCGGCCTCGCGAGAGTCGCATTCTGGCTTGATGGCATTAATGCCTGAACAATCCTTCGCGCGAACAGTTCCCGCCACGCACGAAAGTATAACAGACCAGAAGAGGAGCAACATGCTTACAGGCTAAAAAGCGCGCCGTTGAGGTATTAAAGAATGCAGGACAATTAACTTGTGACGAGACAACAAAGAAGGTTTCTTGGTGACAGCGGCTGTGGAAGGTTTTTCTTGAGGAGGTATCTACCGTACCGTACCGAATCTGACAGCTCTTAGTGCTCCACTCATATCAGCTTCTGGACTATTGGAACTCTCAAGTGGAGGAGGATCTCCCTCTCATCCCATCTTTGACGATTATTACTGAATGGGAAGTGGACGCAGAATGAACCTGCCATCTTATTCTTGCATGGGATCCAGGATACTCACATCTGAAGCTCCGCCCAACCAATCGCAACCCAATTCTGGAACCCTACGTTCAAGGGATGTCGTTGCAACCTGGATCTTGAAAATTGTCTCAGAGATGGCGGGGGAGTTGAAGTACCCCCAACGATCAAGCCCTGACCGCCAATCTGGCTTGCAGATACTTGGGCTCCACCAGCGGGGGGCATTTCCGGGACTTGCTGAACCTTATTTATACAATCCGAAGAGTTTCGTACAAACCTATCTGAGCAACTTCGTCTCATAAACGCAACATGGGACTATTCCAGTTGTCGTGAATCGACAATTCCGATATGCTCTCTAAACGGCCAGAGGTATTTCAAACTCAGCATACAATAACTCTCGACCGACGAGCTGTGAACATCGCGGTCCGGCAGTCCGATAGGATTGCTGGGACATCCATGCTCAGAACCCTGGAGTCTAAACAATTACCCCCACCTTGCCTGTTCCTGCATTTATAAAACTGGAGAAATGCTTCCTCGCCCCCTCGCGATGCATCGATAAGGAGAACAAACATGCTCAAAGAACCCAATTTTCATATGGACCTGCATGGAGCTGCATCGACTTGCTTGGAATCCTTCGCTCGAAGGAAACAGGAACCCGGAAATCGATATGCGGGACTACGGGGAGTCTGGTATGCCGACGGAGAATAAAGTTCAAGATCTGCAAGAGAAGCAGGTTTTTCTGCGAGGAACGGCAACTTCCTTCCTGTGGAAGAACTGCTTGGTTTGGATAACTCTCCATCGTGGGTATCTGTCTATCAGAGCCGATTTTCATCCCGACCATGAGATAATATCGTCCAATCTCAGGTGCAGGATTGGATGACGAAGCTCCGTCGGACCAATCTCAGGCTTATGACTCGTGTGGGGGATGGAACAACCCCCTTCAGGGAACAATTATTTCTAGAAGATTATCTAACAGATAGATTGGTTCACCATAGATATCAGCACATGCAAGTTGAGCACCCAAAATCCTGGTATCGTTTATTACCAAACCAATATTTTTTGGACTGTACTTCAAACAGCTATCTGCTCCGCAGGCAAACCTTCTGAGGATTTTGCGGTTGCATCTTCAAAGCTTCCTCAAAGTTTTCCAAGCTGGGGCATGGTGGGCCAAAGGATTACGTTGCGGCCCAATAAATGACGTGAAATTCTCGGTACGACTGATTCACTGGACGTTGTGTAGGGATTGAGCTTGCTTTGAGTGTTTGGCTAAGAGCTGTTATCGAGCGAGGATGCTTGAGTTCACGCAACACAGGGTTTTTAAAGCGATCCTCGAAGTAGAAAGTGCGAGCTTTTTACAGAGTAAATACGAGTACACGGTATCCTCGTGTGATTGCACCTACTAGGGCAAGAATACAGGGCCATATCCAACCAATAGTCCTTTTCAAAGCCCACTGTGGATAGGTTCGATCTCAAGAAGAACGCGAGATACATGGGTAATTTGCGTTCCCTGATGATATATTTTCTTCAGGGAATGGCAGTGTTGAATGTCATGGCTCTTCCCCGAACTTTAAACCCACCACCAATGGGTAAGAAATGGTCTGTGGAGTCTGGTGTTTGGTATGGACTTGGCTGTTTGGCTGCAAACCCACATCAGCTCAAACCGCCTGATTCTGATCCTACCACCAACTGATCATCCGGGATGAAGCTGCCCCGCGGCACTCCATATCTACTTTGTTAATACCGACCTGCGGCTCCATCCCTCTGCCCCCGCAACCTAGAACTTCTTCAATGGCTGCTCTCCAGATCGCCTGAGACATTTCCACAACCTTCAATCATCAACATCAATAATATGTCGTCCATTCAGGTATCCGCGACCTCGACGATTGCTACAGCCATACCAACAGGAACAATCTCAGCTCTCATCGGATCTCCTCCCAACACGACGAAAGATTACTATGTGGCGAAATACCTGCTTATGGCCTTTGGCAAGAAGACGGATCCGCTACTTGGTGCGTTTGTACCCCCAGCACGACCAACAGAAGGATATGTTTTCGAGACGAGAGGACCGAGGATATTGACTTCCATGAGCATCGCTCTGGCCGCTATGGTCACCATCACTGGACTTAGACTTGGCGTGAGGGTTTTCAGGAGAGGTCTGATGGTTGGGATGGATGACTTTTTCATCATACCTGGTGTGCTGCTGGCAATATGTTGGCCGACACTACAGATGTGTGCTGTTATTTATGGAGGAGCGGGAAAACACGTATGTACATGTCTCGGATTATACTCGACATCCTCGGACACTTTTGACTTCCTGAATTCTTTGTCCCCTTGAATACTGTTCCATGGTCCATCACTGACTCTTTGGTTCCTGTAGATGTATGATCTCACATAGTATGTACCTCGACAGGACTTCTCATTTTATTTATACTTTCGATGTTTGGATACTTAGAGACCGCGAATGTGTCCTAAGTCGGGCCTAGAACTTGGAAATTTGCTTTGGAATGATTTCATCCACTAACAGTCACTCAGCGAGGAGTATGCATACTTCAAACGTTTCTCAAACCTCTCAAAACCAATATTTTTCGTTGCTGTCGGAATGATCAAAGTTTCAATATGCTTCTTCAAGTCAGTATTTCATAATTAGTCATGTCTCCCTATCTCAACGAGTCTGATGAGCAGCAACATTCGAGACCCTTTCCACTTCCGAGTCGACCAGTTCTCAAATAGAGAGATATTATAACTGTTTGAGCTGTTGCTGACTTCCTGATTTCCAGCCGACGTTTAACATCACTCACTTCACGAGCATGGTTAATATTCAACAACGTCTTCCTCTTCCTGCTCGCCACATACATCCTACTTGCCCTTTTCTGGACCATTTTCCAGTGCAATCCTCCATATGCGGGCTGGAACCCCATCAGGATTGCAAAAGAGAGCAGATCTTTCAAATGTACCAGTGACAACATCGTCGGCAGTACGCTGAGCGTCATCCACGTCATCATGGACTTTGCGCTACTTTCCGTCCCGCTGATCGTCCTGTGGAAAGTGAGAATGGGTTGGGGAACCAAGGCTCGATTGTATTTCGTGTTCAGTATTGGGGCCATGAGTTGTATCGGTTCGGTTATGCGTCAGATCGAGCAGAAGAGGCTTTCTAGTGATGTACTCTGTGAGTATTCAACTCTACACTTCCTATACATAGAAAAAGCTAACATTTGTTTTCAGGGAACTTCATCCACCTGCAGGACTGGACATTGATAGATCTGACCTTCGGTGTCGTCGCAGCATCTCTCCCTATCTTATCAGCATTCATCCCAGCGTCATGGAAAAGCGTACGAGGAACAAACGATCCCACGAGTGGGCAGATCGGAGAGTCTGGAGCTAAGAACCTCAATGGGACAGGGGGGTACATCCGATCCAGACGAAGGACGAGCATCAGCGGGAAAAGAGAGATGTCCGACAGCATGGAGAACATCGTGAGGACGGACGTCATCGAGCTGAAATTCCAGAATAAGAGCCAATACTTCAGCGGAGAGGATAAAGACGAGAAACATTCTAGAAGGGTGGGAGATTCGCGGATGGATTGGTCGTCGGATGAGATATTCCCGAATACTTTGCAGAATGAGACGTGGGTTGGGAGGGGTTCTGGGAGGAAAGAGCATAATTGAGGAATCGATTATGCTTTGATTATGATGTTACGAATACTGCGTTTCTTCCTCTTGAGTCTTTTCTTTCCTTGGGGAATTACCTTAAATCTCTTCTCAAGGGCCTTGAGGGCCAACCCTCGTCGAGAATCTCTCCTGACAACCACAAAATGGAATTGCACGTACCTTTCGTGCTCTCAATATCTACATGTTTGGGACCAATCAATGATGTAAGCACGATTCAAAGCTCCTGTCGAAGGAGACTCAGCCTGTGGGAAAGCTCGTTGTCCCAACCTCCACAGCAGCCTCTTCAATGAGCTTAATATCGTATTCTGAGGGCACTCTGGTGCAATCTGAAAACAACAGCTTCAATGCCAGCAGACGTAGATGCGAAGGATAATGTGCTTGATGGAGAGGGGCGTTGTGGGAATGGATTCCGACCCGTTAATGCGAAAGTCTCAGTATTGAGGAGGGCTTGCCCAACGAATTTCCCGAGGCTGCATGGTGCGCCGACGACGGTGATGGTTTCGATGCTTGTTCGAGTGGAAATTTGTAGGCGGTTTTGTAGGTTGGATGGTTCGAGGAGTTGGGATCTGGGTTTCAAGGTGTTCCTGACATCGACTCGGGATGGTGGTAATCTGAGGCAGAGTTCCAAACAGAGAGTGCAGACGTTCTCATATCCCCTTTTCACCGATACGTATTTTCGGTCCAGGAGAGATGAATCTGTACTGTGGGATCGCTCTTTCTGTACACTCTACGAGTACATGTGTCATTAGAAGATTCATTAATTGAACCCCGCTCTTGCTCCTCGAATGGGTTTCACTAACAAGTTTCGTTGCGATAGTCCACCTGGCCGAAAAACACTCAACGATGAATTTGGAAATGCCCCATGAAGGTGCTCTGTGGGATGGTCCTAGGGAATCGCTCGTTCGATTTAATTCCACGAGGTGGATGGAATGAACTTGGTGTTGAGATGGTCGTTTCAACTGAGACGAGCAACGATGTTGAGAGGGGCTGGTGGGGGTTTATCCCCATGATGCATGCACTTTGCTAAATTGACAAAGAATATTTCAGATGTAACATCAACTTACTATGGCCTGAAGAGATAGTATTGTTCGGCACTCTTCTGGGAAATAATCTTAGACGTGCAATATATGCGCGTTTCGGATGGATGAAGGGGGGTTCTCGAGATAGGCTGAATGGCACCTCTTGGACATCAAAACCCGCGATTGAAACAAAATTCTGTTCAACATCTCAAGAAATTTTGTTTCTCACTTCGGTCTCTCAAGATGAAGACGGCGCTCCTAGTCCCATGCTTGCTGATCGCAGCCTCGCTATGCTCTGCTCAGACGCGAGGTATATCGACGGCACTGCTCAGCCGATTCCAAAAGATCTCCACAATCGCACTAGCGACATACAGCAAGGGAAGTTGCAAGACAGCCGGCGGGGTTCCCAAAGTTGCAGAGATATACAACAAAGATACCGATATCCTCGCGTGGATCATGCGCGATGACATTTCTCGAGAAATAATCCTCGCTTTCCGAGGAACGAATCCTAGCGGTACCCAGAATCAGAAAGCAAATGCAAATACCACACTGGGAAATTTTGTGAGCCTTCTGAGTTGTGCTGGATGCAAGGTACATGGAGGATACTACGCAAGTTGGCTCTCGGTAGTGGAAGAGGTTGAATCGAAAGTCAAGACGCAGATGGAAGCAGCTTCAGACTACGGACTCGTAGTTACCGGCCATAGGTATGTCAGAAACGATTTCCAACACAGTAAAATAGTCTGCAAACTAATTGAGGCAGTCTCGGAGGTGCCATGGCAACAATAGCAGCTGCGCAACTATCCATGACTTACCAAAACCTCACTGTCTTCTCCCTCGGCGAACCTCGAACGGGCAACGCTGCCTTCGCGTCTTTCATAGACACCAGGTTCAAAACCAACAGTCCAGAAACGACCACCTCCCACCGAAGCGTGCATGAGAATGACCCAGTCACTCAAAATCCCAGCATGGCTTTGGGGTACATGCATCATGGTCTGGAGGTTTGGAATCGCGATCCGACCGGTGTGAATACTTCATATTTCTGTGGGGGAGAGACCATGCTGTGCTCTGGAAGTCAAGGGAACTCGACTGTGAAGAATGCTCATGGGACCTATTGGGGCCGTGGATTTGTGGAATGCTCTTGAGACTCCTCGACCGGGTTGAGGCGCAGTTGTAGAGCTATTGTGGGCGCGTGGTAGCAACCATTACGTCAACGATTATTGGTGTTGACTTCGTTTTTCCTTTGTCCTCACACGCAAGACGCATTCCGGATGTCGAGCTCCAGGCCTTTATTCTTTTCGACTAGTTCCCAACACACCATTATGGAAATAACCATGGTAATTCGACGATCCCTCTCTGCCGTTGAATGAAATTGGTGGCTCAGCTTCATGCATCCGGGAGATCAACAAATGATTGGTGGTGGCTGACCCCTTTTCGAACCGTGAAGGCTAGTGGCGTATTAAGTCTGGGACCGGGGTTCAGCTCGAAACAAAATATTCAGGGGCCAAGAAGTAAGCTTAAAAGCTTCGGCTAGCAGCCCTACAGCACAACAAACAGATCTGCTGAGCTTCAGAGTTGTTGTTTTGGGATGAGAGTTATTGCTGAAAGGTAGGTTCTTCTTGTCACTGAGCTTCTAGAGTGTAATATGTGGGAAACTTATTTTCAAACTCTCTACTTTCCAATAGACAAAGGGTTGCAAACAGCTCCAACAGCTGTCATATTCCTGTCAATCAGCTCCGGGATCTTGCATGCTTACCGAACAGACTGGTGGAAGCCACCAACACAAACTAGAGCCCAATAAGGCGAAGCGATCTCCCCCTTCCTCCACACCCACTTACCCGCCACAGCCTGGTTCAGACGACTATCATTTAGATGGCTTGCCCTCGGCTTTCATGACTGGGCAGACTGTCAGACTTGGGCAGACTTCTAGCCGTGCCCAATTTCTTTCAAGAGAGGGGCAACTATTTAAAGCTCCCCATATTTCCACAAAGCATCCTTTGTCCCTATCCCATCCCCGGCTTTACTTCTTAAACTGTCTACATCTCCTTCTTCTTTCTTCTCTGCAATCCATCCACCATCTTTCATTCAGCTTCAAGATCAACTTCAAACTACACTCTCACACCCTCAAGATGTTCGCCAAATCAATCCTTCTCGCCAGCTTTGCTGTCATGGCTCTTGCAGACCCAATTCCGGCACCTGTCCCTCAAGCAACCAGCGATATCCTCGGCTCATTACCTACCGACGATCTCAGCTCTCTCCTCGATGCTGCCTCGTCCCTGATCGGTACCGACTACAGTTCCCTTCTCGGAGATGCAACAGCTGCACTCGGCGCTCTCTCAGATATTCCTACCCTCCCAGCCTCCGTTCAATCCGTCCTTGCAACTGCAATCCCAGCATCAGAACTCACCAGAACCGACGTCCAATGCCTGGCCACATCGACCCCTGCCTGGTACAAAGACCTCCCCAAAGATGCCAAGAGTGCCCTGTCTAGCTACGAGACTGCATTCGCAAGCTGGTACTCCGAACACTCCTCTGAGCTTGCCCTCTCGACCGGAATTCCTGCTCCTTGCCAAGCGGCCACTACAGGTGGTGCTGCGGCAACCGGCGATTCAACCACGACATCTTCGGGGGCTAGATCTACCTCTACGGCAGCCGGAACTGCTGCTGGTGCCGGAACATCGACCGCTGCTGCTCCTCGTGCGACCGCAATGGCTGCAAGCATTGCCGGACTTGCTGGTATGTTGGGAGTCATGGTGGCTTTGTAAGAGTCGAGTTTGTTAATGTGGTGGTGGGAGTTCGTCGGACAATAAGCGTGATATGGAAAGGTCCTTGATATACCGAGGAGGAGGGTGACCTGGAGGAATATGACAATTATTCTGCAAAGGCTTGTTTCCATTACTAGATTAATAATCTTCTATTCACTGCTCCTTCGTGAGCTATACATTTTCTGAATGCAAATCATTTCAAACGCCGATTTCTTTGTGCTGTGTTATTCAAGTCAGATGTACTTTATAAGAATCAGAACATTTGTTGATGGTCAGAATCAGCCCCCATGGCAGAATCTCCGTTAATTTGGTGCCCTGAAATTATACCCAAGTAAGTTCTTACAGTACAAATTGTGCCTTCTCCAGAGATACCCCTGAGCGTGTATTCACTGGGCGAACCTCGGCCAAGACCCGAAGCGAAACTTTAACAGGACCTCATTCACCGCAGCACGCCACCTTCCACAAAAATTGCATCCAAATCCCGTGGTTACATTTCCACCACCTTCGCCATTCCTGACAAACACTTGTTCACAAATCAACCTCAAACTCGACGCATTTAAGTATCTCATTCACCCTCTTCTCCAACTCGTCGACCTCCATCCACAAACAAAAAGAAAAAAGGAAAATAAAAATGCCTCTCAAAGTCTCCTCAGAATCCCCATCCGAGCTCGCAGCTTCCCTCAAAGCTGGTGCCACGCCCTCAAAACCAGCATTCGTCGTCGTTTACGCTTCCCTCGTGAATGGTAAGTCGTGGTGTGGTGACTGTCGCGATGCGGAGTCATTCGTGAATAGCAAGTTTGCGAGTGGTGAGGATGTGGTGAAGGTTGTGTATGCTGGACAACGTGATGAGTAAGTTCTCTTTTCGCTCAACTCTGGAAGGATCTTTGAATCTTCAAGTTTCCTGCTGTTTTTATTCTTATCCTTAAGAAGCCGATACTGATTTCCAAAACAGATGGCGAAAACAGGATAACCCTTGGAGAGTTGCTCCGTTCAAGATCACCAACTTGCCTACCCTCGTCAAGGTTACGGCTGAAGGAGTTAGTGAATCCTTTTTTACTATGAATGTCATGTGTCATGCTGACAACTTATAGAATTTTGAGAAGCTAGTCGAGGCGGATGTCTACAACCAGCGGAAGCTTGATGCGTTTGTCGGCTTCTGAGAAAGTGCGTCGTACAAATCGGATGTGAAGGCTGGTTGAAATCACGTGGCACATCGCAAAACGCATCGAGGGCTCCTTGGCTTATTGCAGCATTCAAGCCTTGATATATTATCATTATAATCAGCTATTAATTCCACTTCCAATGATGTTTGCCTGGTAGGAATGAACTGTCGTAGAAGAGAAGCGAAACCTTGATTCCCAGACTCGCTGGGAGGGTATATCCAACTCATGTCGACATTCCATCGAAATACAAAGATCATTCTTCGAACCTCATTCAGCTGAGCAGACCTTATTATTACCTACAGAGCCCCTTTCTGAATGGCATCGACGTTAAAATTTGAATACTACAGTATAAAATCTCCACATGTTTTTTCATTTCCTTCCCCCCTCTCTCCAAGCACAGTCCGTCCCTACAAGCAAAACCAAACCTACTAAACCCACAATCAAGCCATAAAACATATCACATACCTCATACAAACTATCAAAATCAAAAGAAACGAAAACAACACAAAATGAATCGCCTCGCAGGCTTCTTCAACGCCAACCCTCGAAACTATCCCGCTAACTACGGAACCTACGCCAACGTCGGCCGAGCGCGACACTCTCCAGGCATATACGGCCTCTACGGGCACGCCATGCAACAGTAACAACAACAACGCGCCATCTACCCACAGAACGCGCGGCAACAATTCACGCCCTCGACTTCCTACAGCTCGGAAGCAGTAGGTTGAGTAGCATTCCCAACGCCTGGTCCAGTCCTGCCACAACCGGCTTCTTCAACGGTTCGAGTCTTAGTAATGGACTCAGTAGCATTTCGATGCCTTTCATGAGCCCTCGTACGAGTGGTCTCTTTAATGGTTCGAGTTGGGCGTCCGGGTCGAGAGGGGGCTCGTGGACGACGGGTCGTGGAGTGGTTCGAGGGGGAGTATGTCTAGTGGTCGGCCGACCTGGAATACTACTTATAGCTCGTTCGGAGGGTCCTGGTATTAGGGAGAACTGGAGCGGAGTGGAGTCGGGTGGTTGTGTTTGTTAGGGGTTGGAAGAGAAGTTTGTGGATGGTGTGGCGTGTGTACAAAGTGAAGCGAGAAGCCTATTAGTGGAGATGGTGGAGTGAAGAATGACAATGAAAAATCATGGAAGTTACATATGTGCATGAACATCCCGCAACATGCATTGCCTTTGTGAGTGTTTTCGACGTGCCCTTATATTTATTTATGTTGATTTCGCTTACAGCAATGAAGTCTCTGCGAGTTTTATTCTCCAGGAATAGGATGTCAATCACCTTTTTAAAATTTCACGCATCTCTGGCGCGAGTTGCAATGTATCATGTCGAAGCGAGAATATTGGCTATTTTGAGGAGGGGCCCCAGGAAGCTATGAATGAGGACAACGGTGATGACATCCACTCTCAACACTCGTCTGAATGGGTTTCGCTGACACTATGTTTGTATGGCGAGTCTATTGTACGCAAACCCCTTTTTCCTTCCAACGAAACACCGCTAAGCGAGAATTATTCTCGACTCCCCAGTCATTGAGGCAATGAATCAAGGGGATCAAAGAATGAGGCATAAATATGTCGTATATAAAAATGAAGTTGTACAACCTAGTTAACACTCTCCCCTCCTCGGACTCCAATGTCCAAATACCATGAGGCTCACGCAAAAAAATCCTACCGTGCATCTCAAATCCCAAGTTGGTCATCCGAAACATAATGAAATCCTCCCGCGCAGCGATATCCACCCGCCTGCTTAATCCACCGATAACCCGCAACGCAAACACCCATCTCCCTCAGTTTGGTCTGAGCCTTCTCCTCGGTCTTTCTTCGCTCCCTCTCTTCCTTAACTCTGCGCTCCAAGTCCTCTCTCAACCTCTGCGCTCTAGCACGAGCTTCTACCTCGCGAATCCTGGCCTCCTCACGTCTCCGTAACAGATCATTAGCCCTAGATTCAATCTTTGCTTCGTGCTGCCGCAGCGCCGCCAGAGCATCCTCAGCAGCTTTTCTCTCCTGCTCATCTCGCGCCTCCATCTCTTGTATTCTAGCCTCCTCTTTTTGCCTCAACACCTCGTTTGCTGCAGATTCGTTCGCTGCCTGGAGTGCGCGCTCCTTTTCCATGGCTTCTTCGGCGTCTTTCTGGGCTGTAGCAGAAATCCGTAATTCTTCTTCGCTGTTCAGGATATCTTGATCGTGCTTTTCCGCTGCAAGTTTGGCGAGTCTTTTGTCTTCCTCAAGCTTGGCCCAGATTTCATCTGAGACTCCGGGGTCACGACTGTCGAGTACAGATGAGGATGTAGCAGGTGGTGGACTTGCTTCTTCCTGCTTTCCATCTTTGTCCGTCGACGGTGTTGCTTTGGGGGACGAAGTAGCGCCAGTGGAGGTACCGGTGGCAGGTGGAGGTCCCTGGCTAGGATTACTAGTCTGTACAGCAGGGGCGGGAGATGATGCCGGGAGAACTGGACCCGAATTCTTGTTCCTCGTAAGTTTATCGGCCAGCATGTTCTCTGTGCAGCGAATGGCAACATCAGAGGGGATCACAAGCTGGTTGACTTTGGCAGTGTTGGCCGCATAGACTGCTCTGACCATACTCTTGGCCAGTGTCTGGACATCTCTTGCATTTCCCCAAGCTGGGATCTTTGACATCTGCTCGATCAAGTCAAACATAGTGTTGTAGACCGTCGCAGTTTGCAGTTCAGGGAAAGCGATTCGGCTCTCTGTTAGTTTCGTCTCAAGCAGATGGAGGCAGTCGGCTGGATTCAACCCGGGAAAGATTACCTCGTCTGCGAATCGACTGCTTAAGCCTTCGTTGACACGAAGTAGATTATTCATATCGTTGTCGTATCCCGCCAAAATGATGATCATCTTCCCAGCGAACTTTGGCTTGGTGACCAGGTCAACAAGTTCGTTAATTGCTTCTTGGGCAAATAATCCCTCTCCAAGACGATACGCCTCATCCACGAAGAGTACCTTACCAAGCCCTTTCTCCAGTTGCTTGAGAGTCTTGGGGCCAGTTTGACCTACGTACTGTCCAATCAAGTCGCTGGCCGAACATTCTACCACCTCCACGTGTGACAGAAATCCAAGGTCGCAGAACACCTTCCCGAATTTGCGTGCCGTTGTCGTCTTTCCTGTCCCAGGAGGCCCTTTGAAAATGAAGTTCATTGGAATCTGGCCACGAGGGTCGAGGTCTTGGGCTCGCATTCCCTTGGCAACTTGCAAAAAGCCATCAAGTTTGGAGATGATAGCATCACATCCGATGACCCCTCGGAATAGCTCCTGCAGATTGGTTCCCGCGGATGATGCTCGGTTGTAGTCTAGGTCGAAGTCTACAGGCTCAAACAAGAAATCGATGGATCGTTCTGTGGCAGGGAGAGCATATTGTCGAGCTTGATAGTTTCGCTTCGCTTTAGAGATCAAGCTCTCGACATCACCGCCATTGCCGAAGTTAAGTCCGTTCCGCGCCCTGGACAATACATCGATGGCGACAGGTATAGCGTGACTGGTGGCGTCGAGGCCTTGACTTTTCATCTTCATTTCCAGAATCTCCCGCAGTTCTGAATCGCTAAAGTCTTCGAAGCGGAAAGCATCTGACAGTTGGAATCGGCGAGTGAGGCCGGGGTTGACATTCTGGAACATGTCGATCATCTGATCTTCATAGCCGAGGAGAAGCACGCATCGATCTTCCCCAAGAGTGCTTTGGACTTCGGCCACCAGTGTGTCAATGACCTAGATTTATGAAGTCAGCATGTGAGAGATTGGGGATGGGGGAGGGATAATACCGCGGTTTTGAAGATATCGGTCTGATTACCACCACCTCCGCTTTTCCCCGGATACAGCATGTAAGCCTCGTCTATGATGAGCACTTTACCAGCAGTTGTAGCCAAAATTGCCTTTGTATTGGCTTCACTTTGTCCAATGACGTTGCCGACAAAGTCAGACGGATTTTTTATCACGACTATGGCACTCGGGTTAGCACAATTGACGAGAGTGAGAAGACAAGCTCTTACCTTCGCCGTTGCTCAACAAACCGATATCAGCTAGAATCTTTCCATAAAGCTTTGCGACGCTCGTTTTACCCGTACCAGGAGATCCGAGGAACACACGATTGAGAGAGACCTCAACGACAGGCAATTCCTTTAGCTCCCTGTAGTAATTGGTCTTGATGAGATCGATCATGAAGCTCACCGACTCCTTGACGGACTTGAGGCCGGTGAGCTTCTGCAGGTCTGACAATTCATCGCAATTTTGCATAGCTTTTGATGGATCAGGGCCGATGAGATCTTCCTTAGTCATGAAAAAGTCATCTGGCCCGAGCCCGTCTCTGCGTTCGTTATTCAATCGCTCTGCCTGACGCTCTCGGATGCGAGCAAACACGTTCTCCAGAGCACGAGCATTCCCGAATCCATTTCGACCTCTACCTCTTCCCAATCGGGTGGTGGCGATCTTCATGTACAGTCCGTCTGGGCCATCCTCGATTGCCATGCTCCCTTTGTAAAATTTATTTATGTTGAATTGCAGCATCTTCAGGAGTTCAGCATCTGTGTAATCCTCGAAATGTAGCGTGTATGGGATTCGGGAAGAGAGACCAGGGTTCGATTCAAAGAACGTCTCCATCTCCTTTCGATATCCTGCGAAGACGAAGATTGTGTGGCCTACCAGGTTTTCGATTTCGGCAAGCAAGAACTCCAGAACGGTTCGTCCACCAGGGTTGTGAGACTCGGCAAGTTGGTATGCCTGGATTTATGATAAGTTAGCATGAATCTTAAGGGCGTGTTGTGAATAGGGGACGTGTATGAGGGCGTGAACTGAACTTGCCTCATCAATGAAATAAACACCGCCGTCACTCTTTTCGAGTTGCTGCAGGTGATTCTTTGCCTCATTGATACCACCGTGGGCGAGCCGTGATCCTGTGGTTTCAACAAACCCGTCGCCTGAAAGCACTTGAAGCGAAGTGAGAACTTTCGCATAGTGTCTCGCTACCGTCGTTTTACCTGCAAGAGATTAGATGAGTTCTCATATGATTCGAATTGACACTCACCTGTGCCAGGGTTTCCCAACAAGACTAGACCAAGACGCTCTCCCTTGAGATCTGTTCCTTGGCGGATGGAAGTCTCAACCTTTGCTTTGATACGTAGGATTTGCGACTTCACTTCCTCTAAACCAATCATTTCCATGATAGAATCGATCGCTGGATTGATAGCATTTTCTTGGTCTTTCTGGCGCTGCCACTCGGTCTTGGAAGCAGACTTGTTGTGGTCGACAGCTGATTTGAGTTGCTGGTGGAGTTGATTCTGTTTTGAAGGTTTTGATTTCCGAGGCGCTGAGGGGGGAGCCGATTTGTGAGGCTTCGTTGCAGGTGGCTTTTGCGCTGTAGTTTCGTCGGAGTCGGAGTCAACTGGAATGGGATTTTTCAAGGCATTCTGCGATCTTGTCTGAGCAGCTTCAAGATCTTTTCGCTTCTGTGTAAGGATGGCTGCTTGTTCCGTTTCCAGGCGGGTGTCGTGCACCACCTGACTGAGCTTTTCGATTTCTTCTTCCAGTTTGGCCATTTCTCTGAGGTGCTTTTGTTTTTTCTCCTCTCGTCTCAGCTGGTCTTCGAGATTCTTCCTAGCTTTCTTTTCCGCTAGCTTTCTCTCGCGTTCGCATGTTTGACACGATTTTGGGGTGCCATGATGACAGGCCCAAGATTGATTGTGGCCACTGGGGCATTTCTGCTTCATGATTGAGTTGCATTTCATTTTGGAATGATCGAATATTTGATGGCAACTACTCGGGCCTAGATTATAGGGAAAATGTTAGATCTGTACATTGAAATGTATTGGGGGAGGAAAAGACAGGAGTAGATAATATCCTGCCCAAAGGGAAAGGAGGAGACTCTTCAACACTTACACTCGTGTATTCCGCACACCAAAAGAGCGCCACTAGAAATAAAAGGTCAGCAGTTTATCAAGAGGAGGTTATGCTAGAGAGGATATACCATGGTTCCTTGCAGCCTCCATCAGGGCACTCAATTCCAAAGGCCTCTGGGGTGCAGAGGATTGCAGCTCGATCAGGATGTTTCTCACACTTCACTGGGAAGCCTTGATAAACATGACCATTTTCTTTCAGCAGGTCGAATAGCTTCCGCCAGACTTCCTTGCCTTTGCGGGCGTTGCTGAATGTCTCCGAATTGCCAATCATGATCAGCGCATCACGAGCACGCGATAACAATACATTCAATCGCTCTGGAGCTGCCATGAAGCCAATATCGTGGGATTTGTTGCTTCGTGTAAGAGATACCAGCACTACATCACTCTCTTCTCCTTGATAGTTGTCTACGGGTTCAATTAGTACCAGCCATCCTGAATTGGCAGAGTGGGAAAACAGTGCCTACCGATGGTTGAGATTCGAAGAGGCGGCTTCGATGTCTTGGAACTGATATCAGAAAGAAGACCCGCTCGTATGAGATCAAATTTGTCCATATCATTCAAGATTGGATCATTATCCTGAGCAAGTTGATCCCGGAGGAGCTTCAATTGACCAAGGTATGGCGTGAGCACGACCAGTTTGTCAGTTCCATAGCCTTGCTGAGCCAGATAGCGAACACATTTCAAGATCATCTGTGCTTCGAACTCATTTTGCTTGGAAGATGTCTTGCCATCTCTCATCTCCTTGGCGTTCTTCAACTCGACTTCAGACTCCCGGTGGTCGATGAAGACAACGTTGTCTCGGAATCCACGAAGATCCGGACGCTTGAGTGTGGACTCTGCATCGGTCAAATCTGGGTAAGTCAAGTGACGGACCATGGAAGATATCTCTGGTCGCATGCGATGTTGTTTGGTCAGTGTTACATGCGGATAGCCCTTGAGAATAAGTCTCTCGAACAGAGAGCGATTCAAATCAAATCCGTCCCCTTGCTCGACGCTGAGCTCATACGAACACTTCGGGCGAAGTTGTTGATGGTCTCCAATGAGAATCAGCTGCTGGGTGTGGGGCCCAAGAGATGTTAGGATATGAGCTTCCAAGATTTCACCAGCTTCCTCAACAAGAACTAAATATCGGAATTAGAACTGGGCACATATCTGGACAATCAAAATGGGAAGATGGGATCAATGGCCGTAGGTATTCGGCATATAACCAGCTTGCCTGAGAAATTTGTCCCGTCTCAACGGGACTTGAGTCTAGATCCACTATCCCGAGTAGAATCGGGCAGAGAAGATAGAAACGAAAACTCACCGATACCTGGAGAAGCAGATTGAATCGCAGATGCGTGAGTCGCTGCACCATTCGTGGTACATGCAATGATTCTCTTGCTCTTGATGATGCTGGCATCCCTCTCTCCAAAGACCCGGGCCAACTCAGATTGGTCTGCATTGAAGGCGCGGCCGGTCTCTCGCATTTCAGTGGCCAGGTCATCTAGGATTGCGATTCTCCAGCGTGCCATACAGGCAGCTCTCATCTCGGGTGTCATAGCCCAGATTTTTTCCGCTCCTTCTGGTTGCAGATGTTGAAATAGCCCCGAATCTTTCTGTTTCCGAATCCATCGGTTAAGGAGGTAGAATTCATCTACAGCCTTGTTCTTCTTTCCAATTCTGGTCATTCCATCGGCTTCGGTTGGGACTATGAATGTCTCAAAGAAGGGCAATTCGTCCCCCAAGAACTCAAGATAGTCCATTAGGTGACGTGTGGAGATGTTTGTGTTCTTGTATCGAGTGAAAGTGTTGCGGAGCCGCTTCTCGTGTGCCTCTAGTCTTTGCTTGAGTTTGTCAATTTGGGCCCAGTGACTTGCGTTGAGCTTGGCAGAAGTTTGCTCCCGAAGCATGAGGGGTTTTGTACGGTCCGTAGATTTTCCACCAAGGCGAACCATATTGGCGGCTGGGATTCCGATTTTCATGAGGTCTTCAAGAAACTGGTCAAGAGCATGGTTGGTAAAGCAGACGACAAGTATGACTTCTTTTGTTGAATCATGGAGTACCTTGGCAACCAGAGCTCCGAGAAAAGATTTTCCCGTGCCTGGAGGACCTTGGACCATGCTCACAGACTGAGAGAAGCATGCACAGAGAGATCGCATTTGAGATTCGTCGAGTATTACACTTGTCTTCGTCCCCAAAACTGTCTTGAGATCTTGGTCTGGCATTTCCTCGAGTTTTTTCAGAACCTTTGATGGCTTGAAAGATGGATCTCCAAGCGATTTTCCATCCTCCCAGTGCAGCAACTCCTCAGCAAGAGGTAGCTCAGTCATATCCTGAAGCCGCCGTAGGAAAGGTTCGTAAGCAAAGACTGCGGAGTCTAGCTGAACCAATCTGATATTTCTGGCGGTTTTCATCCGTAGCAGGGCGTAGGATAACGTTTCGTCATCCTGAAACTGGACCGTGATAAGTGCAGGTACCTGGGCTAGTTCGTCCTCGTGTCGAAGAATGGAAGGGAATGCAGCAGGAGCATCATCGATGAACAGACAAGCCATGTTTCCCTGGCGAAGGATATGTCGGTTGTCGCTAAGGTAGGATTTTCGCTTGCTCTCGTTGATGTTTTTCATATTTGGTAGCCCACCATCCAGGCTGAACTTCAAACCCCAAGCTGTACGCTTTTTCTCGACTCCCAACTCGATCCCGTGCAACTTCAGGCCGTCAACGGTCAATCCCTTATGCCGGCCCGTCTTGGAGCCAGTCATAACCTTCATCTCTTCCCTGATTTCTCCAAGCATGTCTTCTCTCAGTAGGCGAAACTGATTGTCAACGTGCAACAGACGGCGAGAAGCAGCTAATTCGGGATCATCGACGAAATTGGCTGGGCGGAAGAAGGGCCGATCTTTAGACAGAAGCTCATCAGCTGTGGGCATGATCGTGATATTTCTGTAGTCTACATGATCGTTGCCATGCCTTCCACCAGGCTTTGAAGCCGCGTCGATATGAAGATCTGCATCAGACAGTGGAAGAGAGTGCTTGATCTTTTGTCCCAGATTCCGAACATCTCCGTCTGGGGAGCGCAGAATCAAATCCAGGATAGAGGAGTGAGCCAGTTGGATGTAGGCAGACGAGGCATTCCCGGAAAGTCTGACAAGTTGCAAAAGCAGCCAGGCATATGCTAGCGTGGCTTCGGGGCCAAGAAGAGACTCGACGAATGCCTTGGTGTAAGCATCCCAGAAAAATGGAGGTTCGACAATAGTAATTAAAAGCTTTGACAACACGGAGCCAGAGTCGATGGCAGTCAGTTCTGGGGCTTGGAGAAAGTTGAGAAGCCGTAGGGCATGATCGTTAAGGAAGCTGGGAGATGTGTCGAATCGCATTGATGCTTGAAGGGCCGTAAGACCAGCGGTGCTTGTGAGTATTTTGTGGACGCATGTTGCATGATCTGCTTGCACACAGAGGGCATCTAGAAACAGTTTCCCTTCTCTAGACGAGTTTAGAGTTCTTCTAGCGTAAATAACATCGTTGAAGAATTTCGAGAGCTTCAGGACCCTTGGGTCATCTGGACTTGGGGTTGCCATCGGAGGATTGGTGGAATGGAGATGCGTGTCTCGACAAAGAATGTATGCAGCGGGTGATTGAGAGAATATTTCTGCAGCAGCTTGAGGTGTACCTTGTTGATTCTGATATCAGAGGAAGGTTGGCGGTTAGTTGAATATAAGGAGTCTATGTCAAGTGGCCGGCTGACTTCTCTACCATTCACAGAGCTTCTGCGCTGCTCAAGGATATCACATATCAAAGTTGCAGGGGCATACACGGTGAGACCAAACGGGACTGCTTTGTGATAGATGAGCCACTGAAGATAGGATCTGGCTTGATGATGGGGCCTCCCAAGCAGCAGGACTGACTGCGCGAGGCTCTTGCTGGCCGTTTGCTTGGTCCCATTTGGACTCGTTTGCAGGACTCTGCCATTGCAGCCTATTGAAATCCATACGCTTCCCGACTTTTGGCTGGCTGCAGCCTATGAAACGGTCGATTTTCTTCGGCCACCTTTGGCCACGGAGCCTTGCAGCACTGCTGTTGGGTGGCTGAGGGGAGAAATCTGTCGAACCTAATGGGTGAAGGCAGAAGGCCTTCCTTCTATAAGGTTCAGACCCTCGCCACGATTGAGAAGCGGAATAACAGAGAGCAAACCAACAGAACCAACCGTTCTTCTTTCTATCGAGAATCAACCTTGATACTACGTCAAATCGATGGATGCTCACCAAAATGATAGTGGAGGTGGAGGTGGTTGGAATAGGGGCCGGCGCGAAGCATGGAGGGGCGGCACAGCCCGTCGTGGGGGAGCCGTGGGGCAAACGCGTGCTTGGCGAGGAGGGCATGAGCGTGGGCGTGGCCAGCACCAAGGAATTTCGCCCGAGCAACCAACATCACCTCCTCGGCCTCTGGGACCGGCAGTCGACTCTATTGATGCAAATGCCCTCCTTGTCGAGCTGGAGGCTCCAAAAATTGAGTATGTACGCTACGTCGCGTCCTACAACTGGGTCAATGGAAAAAATCCAACCATCTTCGTGCCTGGTTAGTTGGTTGGCTTCATTCTAGCTCTCCTTTTCATCATATCTTATGCTTCACTACCACGCCTGGTCTAAATGGTAATCTTCGTTGACTTCGCTAAAATATATAAACAATTTAGGCTCTCCGCCAGCGTGGACACCTCTTGCCCAAGACACGAAGCTGAAGGGCGACAGTGAAGATGTCTTTCGAGATATCAATGCTGCTCGATATCCCTCGTACCCCATGGAGCCAGCCATCCGATCGGTGCTTGCTATGCATAAACTTCGAGCTTGGATCTTTGGATATAGTGGCATGTGGTAGTACCATCGGCAATCTTCTGAGATGCGCTGGAGCTCAGCCCAAAGCATTTCGGTTCGATATCAATGTGGTGGGAGACACTGTATTCTTCATCCGACGAGAGAATTCCCCCACAGAAATCATTGCGGACCTTAATGGCTACGGCCATACATTCCCGGAAGCATACACATCATGGGATACGGAAGTTCGGAACTCTTGTTCTCATCAACGAATCATCCAGTACGAGTTCGGCGGTCTACAAGTTCTCATCCGAACGGAGACAGACGGGTATTTAAAGCCAGCCACTCCCAATTTACCGTCAGGTATCGAAGCCGCTAACGAAGACCACTCGCTTGAAGACACGCTCGATAGAATCGCCGTTGGTACCCAAGAGCCATCACATGTCGGAGAGTTGAAGATAAAGATGGCTGGCAGCCTAGTACCCCAGCGTCGAATCTTCGACATCAAAACACGCGCTAGCTATCGCCCTTACAATATGGACGAGATACTTCCACGGCTCTGGGTGAATCAGACCCCCAACTTCCTCATTGCATATCACCGGTCAGGCCTCTTTGACAAACCCGCAGTTGCTCCTGTCACGCAAGATGTCCTCAAGTGGCAAAATGCCAATTCATCCCTCTTGGCCCGTTTCCACGCTCACATTAGGCGAATTGTCGACGCGGTCAGAGACAGTGATCATCGCCATTTCGAAGTCAGCTGGGATGGGCAAGGTTCTTTGTGTATCACGAAGCAGATTGGCGAGGGCAGAATTGCGCTTCCGTCCGACCTTTTGAGTCTATGGGATAGCAGTGAATAAGGCCTAGCCTTTCGAATTGCCTCGACCGTTCCAATTGCACCCTTGGGGTTGTATCGGGCATGTTCCTAAAAATAGCATTGTCCCAACTGCGAGATGTGGTACCACGAGAGTCGCCGCAACCCATGCACCGGCCGGTAAATGTGCCTCGCTTCCACTGTTTACCCATGCGTTGATTTTTTGGACCGGTAATGAGATTGGATCACTTGGGGTTCCCCGGAATTTTGGTGTTTTCGGGGTGGTGTTCTCGATTCGGGTAATTCTACCGCTGCTTTCAGCCTCAATCTCTTAATCTAGATAGACGAGAAAAGCCTATTTTTACGTCCACGTATATTAATCGCAATGCAGGTGAAGATGGGTTCCATTATCCATATATATGGCCAAGTCTCTCTGGGTCCGAATGTTAAGCGAATGGTACCGTGCAAGTTGCTCGCTCTACCATTCACTTCTCATTGGGACTCGGAACAACATCCATTGATGGACCGTTACTATTTTCAGAATATCAAGATAACCTTAATCTTGAATCTTTGCTACAAGGGAGATCGCCACGATCGTCAGCAGTGCTGAGCCGCGTCCTGAGTGAGGATGGGGGAATTTTGTATCGGTGGCGAACACTCTAGACTTCGACATATGTTACTTCTCCGCAACGTGTGTCCTCCATATGGCAGTGTACTCATATGGCAACGGGCGTATCTCATGAGACCAAGTCTATTAATACCTCACAAGCGGAGGTTGTCGAGCCACAATCTCCATCCACGTCGAACGCCACGTTTTCTCGCTCCGTGGTTAAAAACAAGCTTTTCCGGGGGTAGGAAGGCCGGATCTGGTGACCCTGAATGTTTTCTGTCTCTCGGAGTCAGGAACAGAATCGATAACGCAACATGAGCTTCCCTGTTAGACCTTAGCTGAAATTCTCGTATAATGCTTTAGGCTGGGATTGAGATGGTACTTGGGCCAAGGTGCCTATATTGCTGCGGGGCAAGATTCTCTGCTCATTTCCACACCATCAACAACCCATCGCCTTGCCTGTCTATCAGGACAAGCTTAATACTGAGAAAGTATATAGGTAACGACAAGGAACCCCTCAATTCTCATCTACTTCATCTCAGCATCATCTCCAGCATTCAAAACATCAGACAAAGGACTTACAGTTTCAAGACTTTGATCGATCAATAAGCAAACATGCTCAACTCACTCTTCACTCTGGTGCTTGCTGCAACAGCAATTGCATCGCCTCTGCAATTAACAGATGTTAGCACTGGCTCCGTACCTCCACCAAACCAGGTCACCATCAAGAACTTGGTGTACGGAGGATCTGGGTGCCCACAAGGCACAGTTGGATCATTCATCTCGCCCGACAGACAGACGTCAGTAGCTAAATCTCCCAATCCAAACCACATCTTAACTGACTGCTTTCAGCTTCACCCTCATTTTCGATAGATTCGTCGCCTCCATCGGCCCCGGAGTTGCAGTCTCCGAGAACCGCAAGAACTGCCAGCTGAACATCGAGCTCCAGTATCCCGGCGGTTTCCAATACAGCATTCTCAGCACCATGTATCGCGGATACGTGGATGTCGACAAGGGAGTAACCGGCCGTCAACAAGCCACCTACTACTTCTCCGGCCGTAAGTTTACCTCCCCCACAAAACTCTGAGAAGGGAAAAACAAAGTCCTAACAGAAATCTAGAATCCAACCAAATCTCATCCGGTACAGATTTCAAGGGCCCAAGAGCAGGCGACTACGCTATCACCGATGCCATGCCGCTCACTTCCACCATCTGGTCTCCATGTGGTGTTACGACGGCTCTGAACATCAACTCGCAAGTCCGCTTGACTTCAACTGTACCCGCTGCAAGCGGTGTCATCACCGATGATTCCATCGACGGAAAGATCGCTTTTCAGGTTGGTGTCCAGTGGCAGGCGTGTTAGTCTCGAGTTGAGCTTGAGAGGAGTGATGATGTGGCGGGGTAGCATGGCTTTTCTTCTTGGCTGAGACTTACAGACCGAATGTCGTCAATTTGAGGAGGAGCGAATTTGGTCTGTAATTTGAAGGTCCTTTTTGGGGATGGTTTGGGGTGGTATGTGAATAGCGGATACTGTACCGAGCTCTGTAACCAGAATGACCAAAAATTGATGTGAATGTTTACTTTCGGTCCGTGATCCAGAATTGAAGTCAGCTGTGCAACCACACTACTTATTATGGGCCGAAGATACCGATCGTGGATGTAAGCTGCATGCTGCACTCGATCGGATGACTTCCGTAGATTGCCATGTGGTCAGTCCTTCGGTTGGACGTGAAGGATTTACATCCATGGTTGTTGAAATTGTTTACGATAGCCGATCTCGTCTCCTCGGAATCATGCTTACCGTAGAAGTAACTGCGACTCAAGAAAATCCGAATACATTCATGACGCCTTGGTTATTGAGAAAAGAAATCGGGTTATAAAACAGAAGGCTAAATTCACCCTTAGACTCGCGCTTCCCAAACTCGGATTTCCATTTCTAAATTTTCACTCGATCTTCCACCCTACCTGTCACAGCCAACGAGCGTAAGAAGTGAAGCACCATCCCTTCATTAATAAGAGCCCTCAGGTCAACAAAAAGTTGAAAAGGTACACAAACATGCCCGACAATACTTCGTCCAAAGCCAACTCTTGCAAGGAACAGACATCGGCCACCATCAGCAGTGCTGTAGCAAGAAAGCCCGAGGAGGATACCCGAGAGAATGGAAAAGACAAGGGAGTTGATACGCTCGACATAACAGGTTGGACATCAGACGACTACTAGAGAATGAAGTGGACTGGAAAGCCACCAAAGAAAGACTAGGGAAGGTCGAGGGGTATGGGGGAAAGATGTCCATGCTTTGGAGGAGCATTTGGAGGCTGAGACGATGACGAGGAATGTGAATGTCTTTGACGAAAAATAGATACCACGCTGTATTTAAAATCATGAATGTCAACAATACATGATGTTTAGAGATGACTGCTCAAGACAATCTCCATTACAAATAGATACTCGCTTAGTTTGGACGCCGACATTCACAACTTCATCGGGAGCGAACCCGCGATATTTTGTTAGCACAATCTACCATGACTGCCATTTTGATCTGCCGAAGTATATATGGGCCGTATGTCAGCAATGGTCAGCTTGATGTTACCAAAAGTTCCGTCCGATTGATTCGTTACAGGTTCGATCAAGAACAGAGTTCAACGACTACCCAGGTAGTTGCGAGAGCCAGCCTGCACTACCCCGCCTTCCCTTCGAATCCCATGCTGCCCCCGCATCTACTCTTCTTGTATACAACCCAACTTAGTGTCGAGTGTATATCCCGCATTTTCGGAACCCCCTTGATATGAAGCATGAAATGCGGAATCTGCACTCATCACTATAGTGATATAAGCTGCCGGACTCTTCTCATTTCAAGGATAAAACTCTCAGATGTTGGGAGACTGTTAAAATCTGTTATAAACTATTTCGAAATGTTCTTGGTCTTGGTCATCTCGCTTCTTTTTCTGTTTGGCGCTGCTGTTTCTTGAAAAGCTCCTCGTCTCAATCGAGATGTCCTCTTGGTACCCAACACCCGCCAGGTCCGAAAGGTAGAGCTTGACATCTCACACTTTCGCTTTCTGGTGTAGTTTCTGGGGTGGATGATCATCGGCCTCTCTTGCATTAACAACATACTTATTATAATTATAGAGAAGACACTAATGAAAACAAGCCTCCCACTCCTTGGATCCATCCTAGACATACCTTCTTTCCACTCCTGGATCCAATTCTTTACCTGGTCTAAGCAGTACGGTCCTCTTTACGAGATATCTATAGCTGGACACTCTCACATAATCCTATCCACTGAAAGAATTGCCACTGACCTCCTCCGCGAACGGGGATCGCTGTATTCCTCGCGCGATCAGCAGCCCATGGCTGCAGTCCTTCTCTCGGACAACCTCCGGCCCTTATTCCTTCCCTACAACGACCTCTGGCGCAAAGGAAGGAAACTGATGCATCTTTTGACCATGTCGTCAGCAGCTACTTCCTACTAGTGGATGCAAGAACAGGAGAATTTGCGCATGCTAAAGGATCTGATCGACTAACTGGGGGAGTATGAGAGATGGTTTGAACGCTATGCAGGAGGACTCATGATGCGTCTTGCGTTCGGGAAGTTGATCGTTACAGGCGAAGAAGATGTTCTGAAGCGTATCTTGAGGGTGGTGCACACCGTGGAGCGGGTTGCATCGCCAGGCGCGTATCTGGTTGATACGCTTCCGAGCCTGATGAACATCCCCGAGTTTCTGTCGCCGTTCAAGAAGGAGGACAAGAAGTTGCACGCCGAAGAGTTGGATCTTTTCCGTGGACTGTAGAATGATGTTCGGAAGTCGGGTGACGGTGATCGGAATTTCACGAGGATTTTTCTGGATGGTCAGGAGAAATCAGGGTTGAGTGATGATGGGGGTGCTTATCTGGTAGGCACATTATTCGAAGCTGGGGCTGGGACGACGGCTGCTGCAATGATGAGCTTCCTGCTGGCTATGATGTTACATCCTGAGGCTATGCGAAAGCTTCAAGAGGAGGTCGACAGTGTTATCGGTGAAGATCTGTTGCCGCGCTTTGAGGACATAGAGAGATTTCCCAGAGTGAGGGCGGTGGTGAAGGAGACATTGAGGTGGAGGCCTGTTACAGCAGGTGGCGTACCTCACCAATAAATCAAGGACGATGTGTATGAACTCGACGGTAAGAAAATTTTCCTCGAAGTTGGGTCCAACGTCCACGCCAATCAATGGGCGATTCACCGCGATCCAGACCTGTATCACGATCCGGAAGACTTCATCCCTGAGCGATGGCTGGAGTCGAAATGGCCAACTTTCAGGGAGCCTCTGGGCACTTATCCGAACCTCCAGAACTACAGTGCTTTTGGTTTTGGGAGGAGAATCTGCCCGGGGCAGAACATCGCGGAAAGGAGTTTGAATATTTTGGTTGCGAGGATTGCATGGGGATGCGATATTGAAGAGGTTGATGACTGGGATTATTCTGGGTATCGATACACGAAAGGATTTAATGTGCAGCCCGAGAAGTTTTTGCTGACATTAAAGGCACGAAAAGGGAGGGAAGAAGTCGTTAACAGGGGTTATGAGGATGTTTGGCCTGAGCTTGTGAGGCAAGCAAGGAAGTGACTTAAAGTGCTTGATATTAATATAGCTATTTCATTGGTTTTACTGGGAAATCAAGTTTCAACTAAGTTTCAAGACGATGATGCCAACTTCGAGTGCCTTCAAACCTGTCTTGGACAACATCCTACCGCTCACAGTCCACCCTGCATCGCCATACAGCATCTCATCAACAGAAGCCGCACTCGCAGGTAGCATGATCGTAACCGTCGAAGTGAAATCAATGTACTCCCCAGAAGCAAAGCCGACCATCATCTTCCCATCAACAATCCATGCACTTGCATCAACCAACGGTTCGCCCACAACCGGAAGACCTTTAATCGCGTTCGTCCCAAACAAGAATCCAATTCCAGTCGTGCTCTGGAAAACTTTCCCAAGGTCACCACTGCCAACATTGACCTCTGCTGTACTTGGATATATCCAGTAGGTGAGCCCCTTCGCGTTGTGGTTGATCGCCAACATCATCATATTCTCCACTTCCGCCACACTTGGGATACTCTTCCAATAATCCTGCTCCCCGAAAGCTTGGATGACTGCCCAGGTCGGCTTGCTTCCTTTTCCTTGAATATTCTCTTGGTAGCTTTGGATGTCATCAAGTCTGGTAGAGACATCGGTCAGCTCACCAACGCAATTATCACACCCGCAGTCTCCGTATGTGAGATTGCATGGCGTGTTCCAAGGGATTGACCAAGTCGCGTTTATTGCTACGGGATAGGCATCCTCAAAGATAATATCAGCGCCAGAACTGTACTCGGTGTAGTAAAAGTTCTGACAGTTCAGAACCAAGGATACAGGATGATACGGGTCGAGTTCTCGCAACTGGTTGTAAGCGAGTTTGGTGGAATTCAGGGCATATGACCAGCCGTCAGGTTCATCCGCTAGAAACAAGTCAGATCAACATCTGAACGTGATATTAACAAGCTTACCGGTGTACCACATGAGAAGAGTGGTACGATTCTTCCATAACTCCACCTGCTCATTGATGCGAGTTGAATTCTGGAAAGCAAATCGCATATCGTACACGTTGAAGAGGTTCAATTCGTTCATTCGGTCCCAGTATTGCCGGAGTTCGGCAATGGGGTACGATTGGTCAGGAAGTCCTCCATCGGGGACAATATTGATCGTATTGAAACCTTGCGCGGCGTATGTGTCGAGGTTGGTGAAGCTGATATTAGAAGGGGTCACATAACCACCGTCCGCATATCCGCCATTGGGAAAGATCCCGTACCAGCCTTCCCATTTGTTCGCTGCATTTTGGACGTAAAGTCCTCTAAACAAGTTGTCAATTTTCACAGCGCTTCCATATGAACGTGATGGTAACACGTATATTTCTGTAGATGCAGAGTACGTCTGTAAACCATCAGGTGAGGTGCCGTGAATCGAGATTGGCCATGGCTTCAAGCGAGGATTGAGAGAGGATAACGAAAATCCGACGACATTGCCTGTCGAGTTCACAGGGATTGAGTTGGAAATCAACAGAGCACCCGATTCGTCGTTGAATATCTCGTAGTCCAGCGTTGTGAAGGACCCAGATGGAGTGCTGGGTGGGCTGTATGTGATGTTATGGTAGGGTTGTCCGAAGGTATGAGAGATGGAAGCATCCACAATGAATGTTCCCGACCCGTCACTTTCCAAGAAGATCGAGTATCGAGGTTGAACTCTAAGGTACAGTAGCGAGATATTCTTCGAAGGGGGGAACTCAAACTGTCCTCCTGGATCTAGAGCATTGTTACTGCAACAATCATCAACAGCAGTCATGTGATTAATTCGAAGTCCAACTCACCTGCTCATATACGGCTTCCCACACCATGTTTGAATGTCTGATGGGGCGTTGAAAGCCGATACTGTACAGACCAAGAGGATAGCCAGCAGAAGTCGTGTCAATAACTTCGAACCCATTCTGGCTCGAGATTGCTTGGCGTGAAATGAGATGGAGTTCTCCCAACGCCACAGAGCGAACAAGTCGAAAAGACCGGTATCAATGAAACATCTTTATACCCCCATCCTTGGATACAGGCTTCCCCTCATCTGAGGTATAGTTCCTGCAGGTTGGCGCCGAGATCTACGGTCACGTGTTCATAAATGCAACGTTCCGCGATAAGAGCCTTGAACCCGTTGCATTATCCTTCCTCGTGCCTTCATCCACATACCCGCCTCACCTACTGGAGTATATCTGCAGCCCTGGCTTCTTGTATAACTTATATTGAACCGTCTAGAATATCTATATCCTCGTTGACGCATCCGAAGGGGGAGGATAAGCGCAGTCATTTTTGGACTCGTCGACCCTACAGACAATATTTATTGGCCGACTTAGCTTTATGAACAATCATCGTCAACTCGTATGCTAGATCTCCCATGCCGCTAGCTGATATAGAGATCTTAAAGGTGCTGGTGGGAGGTGTGAACACCACGTCGTGCAAATAAGCTTCACCATCCGAGGCGGTACCGAGGTCTGAGCCATCCCACTCCTGGAATTTCTGCACGACGTCCAGGTAAGAAATGTAGCTACTTTGAACTTTTTAAATTTACGGTCTTCAGTTGGTCGAGAAAGTGGTCTAATTATTTGTAGAGACAAGGATGCCAAAATGGTTGTCATCAGTATTTCGCTCGGTGCGGCATTCTTTCAATCGACCATCCAAACCAATCCTGCATGAGAATTTAGCAATTGGACACCAAAACCACATCGAAACTCCTCTGTTAGGTGGACGAACTACCAGCCCGGTGGTTCAAGGTACTGTCAAGAATGATGGAGATGTGTTCGCTTTCGTCACTCGACCTCGAGTTCCTGAGTCTTCAAAAGTGGTTTCGATTCTTCTTGTCCTCTGCTCATGCATAACATCTACGACTCTTGGATACGATGCTAGCATGATGAATGGGCTTAACATGCTCTCAAGTTATACGAACTACTTTCATCTGAACACGGCTACCATGTCTCTTGCGACATCATCACTCTGGATCGGAGGAGCTATCGCTGGTTTGACATATGGGCAGGTCACAGATGCTATCGGACGCCGAAATGCCCTCTTCTGGGCAGCTATGATGACTCTCATTTCGGTCATCATTCAGAGTGGAGCTCAAAATACAGCAACGTTTGTCCTCGGGCGGATTCTCGTTGGATATGGAATTTCTGCTTCGACTCTTACTGGGCCTACGTATCTGGCGGAGACTTTACCGTACCAATGGCGTGCATGGGGTGTCGGTCTGTTAAATGACTGTTATTATGTGGGGGGTCTGATAGCAGCTGGTATCACATACAAGACTGCGAGAATGGACTCAACATTGGTAATACTTTCTTTGCCTCTTTTTGAACATTTCTCAGCTGACCTGCTATAGGCTTGGCGGATTCCAAGTGCGGTCCAAGGTATTTTCAGCATATTGTGCATTGTCATACTACCTTTCATTCCCGAGTCTCCTCGATGGCTGGCAAATGTTGGAAGACGAGACGAAGCTCTCACGGTGATTGCCCAAACCTACGCCAACGGGGATGAATCGGATGCCGTTGTGCTAGCGCAGTACAAACAGATAGTCGATGCCATTCACTACGAGAGAGAGAGTGGAGTAACTCTCAGCCTGAATCAGCTCGTGAAGACACCTGTTGCGAGGAAGAGGACTGCTCTGGCTATCAGTGTTGCTATATTTAGCACTATTTCAGGTGAGGAGACCCCTGAATTGAATTGCCTACATTCGACTGAGACACTCTAGGGAATGTTATTGCTAGCTATTATCTCGGAACGATGCTGAAAAATGCTGGGATCGTGGATGTAACAAGCCAATTGCAAATTGTAGGGTTTACTTCCCTGCATTGCTTATCAGATGCTTACTTCCGCAGAACATCGCTCTGAACGCATTCTGCCTCTGCTTTGCACTCGCGGGCACCTACTATTCGGACCATCTGGGCCGTAGGATTACTGGACTTATCAGTACAAGTCTACTGACATTCTTCATTTTCATCGTCGGGTTTCTGACAAAAGGTAAACATGTCGCACAATCCAATAGGAGCCACTACTAAAACCTTCAGTTTATGGCATGTCTACCAACCAGGCTGGCATCTTGACCACCGTGGCCGCAATGTTTCTTTTCCAGGCCGCCTACTCCTTCGGATGGACGCCTCTACTTTATCTTTACCCACCAGAGGTCCTGAACTACCCCATTCGCGCCAATGGAATGGGGATATTTACATTCGTGCTCAACGGCTCCTCATTGCTATGTGTCTTCTCATTCCCGTTCGCTTTGGAAGCTATTGGTTACAAGACCTATCTGATCAACGGCCTGTGGGATGTGCTGGAAATTGCCTTCATCTGGTTTTACTGGGTCGAGACAAGTGGAAGGACTTTGGAGGAAATTGATGCTGTGATGGATGGAATCAAGCACAGTGAGGCGCCGAATCTTGAGGACATCTAGAGGGAGAATTGATAAAATCTGATGCCACTACTTTCAATGGCAACGGAGACATATCAGCGCGACCTGTCATTTCTGTTGAGCCTGGCAAGTAAGTGGACGCTGAAGCGATAGTGCATCTCCACTGAAACGGAGCTCGCTTCAGGCGGAGGAAAATATAGCACAGGCATCCATTCGCTGCACTCTTACCTTTCAGTGAAGACCCGCTCAGGATATAATCCCACATTCCACTTGTTAAAGTCGCGACGGTTGGCAGCTCGATTGATCATCTCGGTGGCCGACAATCCGAACAATATCCTACACGCATTGGGACCAACCCACTACCACACCATGAAGTCTTCATTCTGTCGCGGCGCGCTACCACGAGTCACTGGACACAGACATCGGTTATGGGTAAATGAAATCGCTCTAGATCAATTCTAAAACTCTGGGTCTTATTGGCGGTATTGTACTTCGATTTTCTTGGCAACATCTTTTGCCTCTCAACAATCAATCCGGCAAAACCCCAGAATCTACCCCTCACCCACTCCACCACGAATTTTCCGAGGTTCTTATCTTCAACTTCTAGCTACCAAGGCAATGATAAATATTTCCATCCCGTGTTACGTCGATTTAAGCTTTTGGTCAGAGCATCTCTCCGAATGTGAGCAATTCTCAACATGGCGAAACCGCCTCGGGCTGGGTATCGACCACTGAAGAGTCCAAATCATATTCTGGCTCTCGGAATCATCACATTTATCACAGTGATATTATATTGGCTGGCAATTGGGGACAAACTTGATTTGATGGACATTTATCTGGGTGCTGAAGGGGATGATGGCCAGCACGCATTCGCGACTATTTTGTTGCCGCCACCGAACAATTCCACTGACACCCATAATGCCAACCAGTATCTTACCAGCACGCGGATGCTCAATTATCAACTCAAACATAGCAAGAGTACTCGTTCGAGAAGAGAGGTGCCATTCCTGGTCGTTGTAACTCCTGACATCATTCCCTGGAAACGAAAGCTTCTCGAGCGAGAAGGCGCAACAGTCATCTTCGCCGAACGCATATCTCTAGGAACAGAATGGATCGAACCTATGGCTGAGCGATGGAAGGACGTGATGCTGAAGCTCCGTCTTTTCGAACTGACCGACTACGACAAAATCCTCTTCCTGGACGCAGACACCTACCTCCTGAAGCCCTTGGACGGAATATTCAGAGACCCCTCTGCTCGACCAACCAAAACCGGAACCTCCGAAAAAGAATTTCGATCTGACGAAGCTACTCTTCCAGAAAAGTATCTTTTTGCTACACTCCCCGAGATTCTGCACACGACACACCCCTGGCCACCTCATCCATGGCCACGCTTCAATGCAGGATTCTTCCTTTTCCAGCCCTCCACGACCCTCTTCAAATACTACACCTCCCTCCTCACGCTCAGAGATCGCTTCGACAGTACGTATCCGGAGCAGAATCTGTTGAACTATGCTCATAGGGAGTGGGGCAATATGCCATGGGCACATCTGAAGACTGGATGGAATGTCAACTTGCCGAATATGAATGATGTGAAGAAGGGCGTGAGGAGTGTGCATGCAAAGCTATGGACGGAGGGGAATGAGTTGCAACCTGTTGCTGAAGAGCTAAGGAGGATGTGGGAGAGGACTAAAGTGGAAATGGAGAGTTTTTATGGGGCGATGGGACATAGACTTGGGTGGTTGGAGTTGGGACCTGTCAGCTGAAAGACCATGGCTGTCTGCTGGATCTGTGTTCTTGATTGGAACTGTTGGATGGATGTTGAGTTTACAAGTGGCTGCAACGTTTCTTCCCATTAGTGGATCAGTCAACAAATGATCATAGCCCGATCTTCGGTACTCATCTGAGTTGGTGTATCTGCTGGAATTGGAAGGTGCGTAAAATGCAGAATTTTGGCGGCCTGAACTCGGTAGTTGACTAAGGCAACGTGAGGAAATCAATTCGCTCAGAGACAACGGTAAAGATAACGAAAACCTTGCACGGTTCTACTCGCCTTTAGTATAATCGTAAATTTCGGCTCTGAAATCATCAGCTCGATCTCCTGAGGAGTAGAAGGGCACTCGGCTGATGTTCGCTTCACATGTTAAGCTAACTGCCCCCTGGTCTTTCCACAGCGATCCAGATAACATCGATTCCCGACGATCATAACATCCGCGAGATGTTGTTCTATAACCGTAGACGATATTACTACTATTCTAAGAAATTTCTTGAGGGTGTCCATTTGGGACTTGGAAGCATCGGCGCAGCGAATGGTCTAGGTCCAATAGACTTAGGAGAAACTCCGAAGCTACATATTCCGCAATACAGCTCTATCAGGCTTTTCCCAGGTGGAATTACTTTGTTAAATTCACAGTTCTGTTCTTCACCGTCATCGATCAACGTATCTGTGTAGCTGGCGAGTCACACGGTTTTGGGTTTCAGAGCAGTCGATTCATGTTTCCAAATACAACCGATGCGAAGTCTCGGCTCTATTCATTCGCCCTTGATATTTAAGCTCTTACGCTATCTCAATATTGTGCACATCTAGGCACTCTTTCCATGCTTGTTGTTCCGTTGTTTTTGCGAAGTAAATCCCGCATGCTGCAGTGATGGTAAGATCTTATCTTTGCTCTGACGATCTCACTTCAACAAATCTAGCCTCAGCCTTTCATCGATGCGTTGACATCATTTAGCAAATGAGACTATCATATTACATCTAAGGCCCGAAACCTTCGTAGTTCCTTTGCAGATCGCGGAGTCACATTCCTCCATGATCCGGCCGCAGCCTATCACTGGAGCTTCGGTATCTTAGGAACACTATTCGAACCCCGGTTCCAATTCGCAAGAATGGCATCAAGACATGTGAAGTCTAGGAAAGATCCCTGGGCCTCGAGTTTTGATCTGGGATATGCAAGCTAAATCGGGATATTTCCATTAGTGATTGTAGCCTCACAACAAGATGCATGAATAGATCTGCGTCGGTATCCATGCCGACTTACCTACGGCATATGATACATCAGACGACATGGGCAGTATCAGCGGGTGTTAGCTTGATCAGATAGTTGTTTTTGAGAGCCGAATACGCTGGGAGGTGTCAATATCCAGCATGGCAGGCGTGGCAAGGGCATGATGTATGATTCGTCTGATGTTGCAGGCATGATGTCAATAATATCAATGGAGATGTTCAAAATAATATAAATAACAGCTGAAATCCCATGAAAGTTCAATCATTGTATGCCAGCAACCCAGTCTCAATCATATCAAACTTCAAAAAACATAATTTGAAATGTCGTCTCTTAGCATCCAAAATCTCCTCCTCCTTTCTCTCCTCACGACAGCTTTCTCCTCCCCGGTTCAAACCCACAAATCAACAATGCCACTCCACAATCAACAGACACTATAGCCATGGCTCAAGCAGCTGCTCTCCAAGCTGCACAACAAGCCACCGCCGACCCATCCCCAACCAGTCTCGTCAACGGACTCCTAGCAGCCGTGCTCATGGCTCCCGCAATCAACATGAAAGTGTCCGCGTTGAGTGACACTTTCACAGTGTTTGAGCAGGGCATAGCCACAGTGCTCGCAGTTGACACTACATCCTCTGCACAAACATGCGCTCCAATGATGGTCATCTTTGCTCGAGGAACTACGGAACCGGGGAATGTAGGGCTTGTGGCCGGACCGCCATTCTTTGATGCTCTGGAGTCAATAATGGGGACTGGTGCTGTTAGCGTGCAAGGAGTGGAATACGGTGCTACAATAACTGGGTTCTTACAAGGCGGTGATCCTGCAGGCAGTGTAACTATGTGAGCGACTCTGACCCACGGTCTTGCAACGGTTGCTGATTGCTTTCAGGGCGGCTATGATTGAGGGGACAGTGCAGAACTGCCCTAGTGCAAAGATTGTCATGTCGGGATATTCTCAGGTTAGCATTCTACCCCCGGTTGAGACTCTGAAAACCAAATTTACATTGAGGTCTCATATAGGGCGGACAGTTGGTACACAATGCAGCGGCCTTGCTTCCTGCTGCCACAATGGCAAAGGTCAGCTCTGTTGTCATCTTCGGCGACCCAGGTAAGCTTTTCAGTACCATTCCCTTGACCTGGAGCTAATAAATATAGACAACGGAAAACCGGTCGCTGGTGCCGACACTGCAAAGACTATGGTTATATGTCATGTAGGGGACAACATCTGCTATGGGGGCGATTTGATCTTACCTGAGCATCTAACGTACTCGAGGGACGCTGTTCAGGCCGCAACATTTACTGTTTCTAGAGCAAGGACATGAGTAAACTTTTGCAAGTAGATAAAGACAGGACGCTCACATGTAATCGCCAGGAATTAAAGGGAGATAGTAGTGTTGTTTACTTGGGTACCGTTAGAGTTGGATAAGCGAGCTAACAAATTGAATACTTTTGTGAACAGACATAATGGACAGATTTTGAAGCAGAGCAGACAATTCATATAGATCATCGGTGTTTTTATATTAATGGTTGAGCAGATGCACTCATCCAACACATTGTCCTTAAAACTCCAAGGCTGGTTGATCAGTGAAATGCGGGGCAATGTTTACCCCACCAATTCCTTGAGAATACGCCTTCGGCACTAAACACCCAGGATTGTCTAGGTTGTAGATAGTCTCGTCATCTTGTTGTTACTATAAACTCAATATTAGAGAAGAGGCTTAAAAAGCTTCTCGCGACAGCAAAGGAAAGTACCGATCTCGGGTGCATACAAGAAATAAATACAAGATGATTACACAGTAACTACTCAGTTTGATAGTCAAGATACAAAAACACACCAATTTATAGACACTGCTAAAACTCTTCGGGTTTGCTTGCTCTATTGAGTTCAGCCCAAGAGCCCAAAGAAAAGGAAAATTGATAAACAAGAAATCGATGGACTAAAGCAGCGCAGGTATCTTCAAATCAGCGCAAAAGTAACGCCAGGCATATGCGATTGAAGGTCCACATGTAGAACATCAAATGACCCAAATAATCGCGAAAGGAATCTTGCCATTCAAATAAGCAGCCAAAGTTTAACAAGTGCAATTGTGCTTCTTGCGGCAGCTCGAGCGTTTCAAAATCGAGTCTGGAGAGGAAGAGCGAAGTTTTAAAACAAGAAGCGTAAGAACAACAACAACAACAAAAGAGCAGGGTTCCCATGGAGCGATCAAGATGCGGAAAAGCCGAAACTTCAGCGGCAGGGACTTTGGCAGAATTTCCCCCAACGGTACAAACGGCACAAATTGCTGCAAAGAAAATGTGCACAAATCATTGCTTCTTATCAGAAATCTATGGGTATATGCTCATTGATGCAAAAAGGGTCCCCATACTCCATACATATAATGATGCATGCATCCTAGAACTCCGTTTCTTCTGTTCCAGCTGGCCGAACGCGAAAACGTTGCCTCGCGGCCAGTTTTCTCTCCCTTACAAGAGATTGTCCATGCCAGAAACTGCGTCGCGCGCTATGATGATGTAGCTTCCGCACCACTTGCTTTCACAACCCCACCCTTGGAATTTTGTGCTGGCATAGCAATAGGCTGACCCCTCGCTTTCAAAGTTATAGCAACTATCTCTCGAAGCATCAATTCCCTGGTGTCGCGAGCCAAGTCCTCAACGTCTGATGCTTGTAGTCCTTTTGTCTCGATCGGTTTCAAGACTGAGAGAATCAGTAGATGTTTAAAATATGACGTCAAGTAACCATACCTTTGACCGCAATGTCACCCGCCTTGAACTTCCACTCCGGCACGAACAAGACATCCGAATAATTTGCAACTACCACTGGCACAATTGGCACACCTGCTTGGACTGCCAAATGGAAAGCACCTTTCTTGAAAGGAAGTAGCATGGGCTCCTTTGCATAACTTCTTGTTCCCTCCGGAAACATGTAAACACTCTGCTTCTCACTTGTAATCTCTTCTGATGCTCCTGCCATCGCATTTCTTGCATTCGTAGAATTGGCCCTGTCAATGAAGACTGTGCCAGATAGAGACATGAACCAACCCAAGAAGGGCATGCTCTTCAGCGATTTCTTCGCAGTCACTGAGCAGTGATGGGGGAATATGCATCCTAGCATCAGCACATCCAGCTCGCTCTGGTGGTTTCCAATGAAAATCGCAGGCCGTGTCTTATTGAGGTAGTCGTTCGGGTCATCGATCGAGAAGGTTATGCCAGTTGTGTACCGCATCAAGTGCTTGAAGAACCGCCCCGTGGCCCATTGAGAGCTCCTTCCATGGCCTACCAGGCGCATCAGAATAGATATCAGGACTCCATATGAGGCGGCTAGTAGGAGAGAGGCATACGATGCTAGGAGGAGGCCGAAGAAGCCTGCTGCGGGGACTCGGGAGGACAACATGACGAGGAATACGGTGAGACCAAGGTATCCAATCGCGAAGGCGCCGAGGTAGTAGAGGAAGCCGGACATGTCTGATTCGAAGCTCCCCGGGGGCTTTGGAGATATTACGGCAGTGGTAGAGACCCTCTCACGGAGGGGAGAGAGCGAATTTCATAGACGGAGTCGTGGAAAGTGTTGAGGAGGTTTGGCCGGGGACCGAAAGCACAAGTAAATTTTGGTGGAAGCGCCAAGACGCTACGGAATTTAAGGTTGTTCTGATGACCAGTGAGCGCTAGCCGAGACTAGACGCTTTGCCGGGCTTCGAAAGAGTCAGCGGATGAAGATTTCTCATCCTCACATGTGTTGATCTTCGAAATCCGGATTTCAACTCAGAGCAACCTTCTAATCAAGATGGGATCGACGGAGCGTGATGTCAATATTACTGTGGGGGTTTTGGCTCTACAGGGCGCTTTCAACGAGCATGTGCAGCTTTTGAGACAGGCGGCTCGCATCCTGACCACCAAAGAGAGCATCGATAGAGACTGGACTTTCAAAGAAGTCCGGGCCGAGGTGGAACTATCATCGTGTGATGGTCTGATCATACCCGGGGGAGAAAGCACAGCAATATCGCTGGTGGCACAGAGATCTAATATGTTAGAACCGCTTCGAGATTTCGTCAAGTGAGTCATCTTTGAGATTTTGATTCAAGGTAATATATACTTATATCAACATAGGGTTATAAGAAAGCCAACATGGGGAACATGTGCTGGTCTGATATTGTTAGCCGAGTCTGCAAACAGAACAAAGAAAGGAGGCCAGGAGTTGATTGGTGGCCTGGATGTTCGAGTCAACCGAAATCACTTTGGTCGTCAAATCGAGAGTTTCGAGGCTGAATTGGATCTTCCATTCCTGAAGCAAGAGGGTTCTAGTTCAAACCACGAACCATTCAGAGCCATATTCATCAGAGCTCCGATCGTCGAGAAGTTGTTACCAACCGTTTCTGGTGTCCAGGAAGGAGAGGCGAAGGCTGACGATACGGTCATTGCTCCGTCTAGACCCATTGACGAAAGCGTGGCAAAGACGATCAACCTAGGCGATGTTGAGATCATGGGGACTTTACCTGGGCGTACTGCTGCTATCAAGGATGACGACACGAAGGAAAAGTTGAACTCCGAGACAGGGGATATTATCGCCGTCCGTCAAGCAAATGTCTTCGGCACGAGTTTCCATCCAGAGTTGACGGGCGATCCAAGAATTCACGTATGGTGGTTGGAGCAAGTAGTAGAAGCTGTCAATCGAAGAAGAAACCCTTGAATTACTCCCCGTGCACGAGTTTTTCCGATTTTTCTTTGAATACCCTCACAGCCACACATGTCAATTCAGCACAAAAGATTTTGCAGCGAGCGCAACAATTGATATGCCATTGAAAAATCCGCACTGTTCATTCAAACACTACATATTTCGATACGCGCACCTGACAGTCACACACAAATCTCAGCGTGCGCTAAAAAGCGAAGCAGCAGGGCTTGAAATAGGACCCTGATCTACTTTACCCGAGTCATTGTGTACACGCTTCAAATGATCTCGCAAGTTCCAATGACGTGGAAACCCATTGCCAGCTCGCCCTCGTTCGCATCCTTCGTAAGTACAAAGAAATGGTTTGTCGCCATGACCGTGTAAATGATGAGCTTCCCGTTCATGGCGAAGGAGGCACGCAGTACTGGAGAACCTCAGGTCCTGACAGGACGAGACCTTGCATCGATAAGGCTTGAGATGGGAGTCTACGAGCTTGCTGAGGGAGATATCAGCGAGTGTTGATAATCTGGGCACGAGCTTGACTCACTCGTAATTGCATTTGAGCTTTTCTGGGCGGTGTTGGCAGTTGGCAGTGGTGCCTTTCTCCCATGGGCAGTGATAGAGTCCGTCGGCCTGAGGCTTGACGTTGTGGTAGAGAGGATGATCTCTAGTAGTGTTGTCGAGATCTGCATTTGCCAGATCTTTGATGTCAAGAGGCTCCGGACTTTCCAGTCTGGCGTAGGGGAATATTTCTCTCTCTGGCTGCTTCCATCGTGGACTCGGCAAATCATTGAAGCTCCAACATTCTTGGTAGTAGCCGCCGATCTCTTCGGAAGGGAAAGTAAGCCCACTCCCTAGCCCATACACTCGGTTGGTAGATTGGTGGCCTTTCCAATTCATATCCTCTGTCATCGATATAATCTGCGTCTTGGTCTCTGGGAGAAAGTCATGACCCTCTCTGAAATACTCAGGTCCCACTATTGCCTTGTCGTCTTGTACATCAATTGAAGCATCCTGGCTCCGCTCAATGTCTACGACATAGTCAGGCATACTGTCTGGTAATTAGCAGTGGGTCATGTGTAATGAGAATCTTTTTTTCCTGCCTGTATACACAATGAATGATGTATTCACTGGACGAAGATGCAGCCGGCTCGTCTGCGCATCCGAATGAAAATTGCGATGACATTTTTGAATGAGAGCAGTACTTCTTTAAAATCCAGAGTATCAATGGGGGAATTAAATTGAGAGTTCATGTTTGAAATATAAAGTATGAAAGCTCTGGGGGGCTGATGTGGTTCGCCCTGTCTGTGGGTACGGAGGAAACGCCCGTTTCACTTGATCGGGCGCGATGTCGCCCAGGTGGTAGTCGTACTTCAGCACCCAATCAACCTCACGAAGAGCTGCATCACCACCAATTATGACAGATTTGGTAATGAAGTGGTCAGAAAAGTCTTTTCAATTTATCACTGTTCGGAAACGCGGAGGGCTTTATTAGTCCTGTTGGATGTATGGCGGTCAAGACTCAAGACTATAAACTGGAAGCAGCCCAGAGAGGAGGTATGGACGAGGTTGATAATTGCCATTTGAATCCCAGAAAAGCTATCTCCCAACCAACCGAGGCGAGCTACACTTATTATCCAGTATTCTGACAGAGTTTCTAGGCGTTCCCCAACGACTCGCAGAGCGACACACAGAAACGGTCCCAACACGATACATATAATTGAACTTTTAGCAAGCCACAAGGAGCGATCTGACCCCGATCGTTTTGGCGAGCATTCCAAAAATTTCCAGCTTCAATATACTATATATGTCAGTCCAGAGACTTGCATTTCAGAAGCGGCTTACGGAATAATTACGGAATAATTGCTGGCCAATCATCAGCGTTCCCCAAATCGCACCCTGAACTCGTTGATCGTTTGGGAAGCTCGAGCTATGTGTTCTCTCTTTCTTTGGAACTCTCCTTGAGCGATGCGCTCAGTTACGATAGCTGGTTCGTAAATATAATACTCGAGGTTGCCAAACACACGAGTACTTTTCCCGGTACAACAAGGATGTTAGACTTTGACTGCGTGTTCGCTAGATATGTGCTGATGAAGGAGTGGTAGCAAATCGGACACTTACCTGGAAGAAATTGATTCTGAATTCTCTGAATTCATCTCTTGATCCGAAACGGTCGCCTGGTGCTTTGTTGACATGGTGGCGAGTATCCCTCGGTTGATTGTCTCAGGAGTAACGAAAACAAACCGAAAATGGGAGATGAGTACAAATGTCCGTTGTTATATATTCCGAAGTCTTCCATCGCGAGCTCACACTCCATTGATGCAAAAATCTTTTTTTTTTTTGCAATAATTTCACTTCACAGCGCCTTAAGCACGCTCTTGCATTCGATAAGTACCTTGAAATCGAGAACGCTGTTTATCACGTGGGCGGCAATACTTCAGCGAGTGAGAAATGCAGTTGGAGTTTTGCAGAAGTGTGCAAAACCCCCAGCCGGGGTTCAGCCACGCAACCTTGTCAATCCATTATCGTCCACCCGCACCTCGAAAATCTCACATCTCCCTAGCTGCGAGCCGTAACGGTGTGAACAAGCTTCATCGCTCGTGGAATTATCACGGGTCCCTAGAGCTGTCAATAGCGGAAGCTGATGGGAATAATCATCAAGGCGCCGTTCTCTTCACCTAGGTTAATATCCATCCAGATCAGGAACTCGCAGCCCTAACTGATTGACTGTGAGTTCTTAAAGCTCGCACTTTTGAATGTGAGAAAGGTCTTTTATTGACAATATATTCACAGGTTACACTGCACCGTTGTTGGCACCTGATACTAGTCCCAGAAATGGCGTCCTTCCGTCGCTCGACACCGCTGTGGCAGGTTGACTTGCCGAATCGTCCTCTCCCTTTGGTATCTAAAGATGACTCGGCATCATCACTGGTTGCCCAAGCTCTCGAGAACGCCAGAGACAATCCCGACGGGGTACAAAATCCGGCTTTTGCCACAATTCTAGAGACGGAGTTGACGAATATTTGGAGGAAGATCGAAGCTCAACCCAGGTCTTATGTGATGACAAGGGAGGAGTTTTCTGTTTTTAATTACTTCCAGGGCCGTTTTGCTGGGCACGAGTATGCTGCTGCCGCAAGAAGACGTTATTGGGATCACTTGGAATTTACGCAAGGAGCTGGTCGCACGGACGTGAAGGATGATAGCAATTGCCATCTCCCATGCGAGTCCAAAGATCAAGATATAGGAATCACGGATAAGATGGACGCCAGCGATACAGCATACCTCAGTTCAGAGATCATCCACTTCCCGCCAAAAGCCTCTGCTCAGGAGACCCGCAACTCCACTGGGAACTTCAATATACACGACGACGAAGGAAATATAGTTCAGGATCACAAGTATGATCTTAGATATCTCCATAGCCCTCAAACAGTGTCAGTCAAACCCATGGGAAGCAAGCCGTCTGGGAAATCTGTGGTATACCGAATGTTGATGTTGGGTGCATCTTGTGGTGAATGCCACAGACGAAAACAAAAGGTATTCACCCCTTCCTAATTTTCTACAGTGATTCAACAAGGATTGTAGCAGGAGTAGATGAACAACGAGATAGGAGTTAAACTGCAACGACTTGTTTATGTCCTGGGACTGACGTCGGCAAAGTGCGATATGCGACAGCCCTGTGGAAATTGCGCACGCCGGTATCCTCCTCCACTTTGCGTCTATCGAATCCGGCAGCCACCTCCTCTGATAGCAGGGCCTCCACTATCACTAACTTTACCCAAAAAGTCGCTTAGAGTAGGCCCAAGTGGCGATCTCCTCGAATCAGATGCTGTTACCACAGAGGTTTTGAAAGGGGAAACAATCCCCTCTGCTGCATCTTCAAATGGATCGACATGCTCAGAAGATGAAACAGACTGGGAAGAAGACGAGTCCCCAGTTTATACAGCCGAAAAAATATCCTCACACCACGTAACAACTACCCCGCATCAGACTTCTGAGAATTGCGCGGACTCTGCGATGAATGAAACTAAGCTAGAGCTGATAGGCCGTCTAATGGACCAGTCCAGGATAATTCTCAACCATGAGACGAGCAGTGTCCGACAGTGCGGGTCGTCGACTAGTACCCCAGATTCCACTCCATCAGTCACCGAAAATACTTCGACGAAAAAGACGGGAGCCAAACGTCAACGAAGCTGCGGAAGAGATGAAGATCCAGATGAAGACAACGAGAGAAGTCCTAAAAGGAAAGGAAAGGAGCCAGACACGCAAGCAACGGCAGACATCCATTTAAAATTTGCTTGTCCTTATCGAAAACACAATCCACGGAAGTATTGCATCAAGGACTGGCAGCGTTGTGTCTTGACTCCTCACGCAACAGTAGCACGGGTCAAGTGAGTGTTCATAACGCCCAGACAACCGCAAGGCCGGAGTACTGACACAGATTCAAACAGAGCCCATTTATACAAATACCACCTCATACATCAATGCCAACGATGCGAAGAAACTTTCAAGTCTGAGAAAGAACTCGATGCACATATAAAATCCGACGAAGGATGCAAGTCCAGGCAGCTAGTAAACCCTCTTGACGGAATCACAAGCAAACTTAGGAAGCAGATACAATGCAGGAAAAAGGCGCATCCAGGCCAAACAGAAGAGTCTAGATGGAAGCAGATCTATGAGACGATATTTCCTGGCGTACCTGCACCAGAGCCATGTAAGTTCCCATATCCAAGTCGGATGCTCTTATCTCTTGTATTCATGCTTCCATCACTTTAACTGACTTTTTAAATCTCTAGATTTTGAGCTGCCCCAGGACCACGATGAAGGTGGACCAGGTTCACCCGAGGTGACAGATCTCGTTGCATTTCATCAATATCTTCGGCGAGTCCTGGAGGTTGAAGTAAACAATGAAGTTGAGCCCATTGAAGAGAGACTACGAGGCAGATTGATTGAAATCATTGATCAAGCATTCTCGAGCTTTCAAGCAATACAAAGCCCAGACAACATATTTGCACAACAACCAACTGGTACAATTGAAGGGTGCTCATCGTTATATAGCGAGAAGTATCCTCAGGACGTCGAAGAACAATCATCACACCAGGATTTCTCTGGCGGACCGAACTCTTGTTCGGAGCCAAATTCTACCGATGTTGACGCTATAGTAACAGACGAATTTGGTAAAGACGAGGTGGGGTATACTCCAATTGAGCTATCAATTGGAGAATCTTACGCTCCACTTGAACCGACTGTACCAGAAACTACTTCTTTGGAATTCTCCATGGACGATTTCGACTACTGTTGGGATATACCCGACGGGTCCATTGATGCACAAGATCCTTAACTCATATTGAAGAGACAGTCTGGACAGCAGATCCTACTCGATGTATCTAAAAGTGCCCAACAACCGTTTTTGGCTGGTAGGGCTCCTCAAGGAGTTTCACCTCCTCTTCATCCAACGTCTTGTCTCGCACATTGCAAGCCTCTTCAAGTCTGTCGACAGAATTAAGGCCATTGATAGGCGCCGCCCCTTTACTCCTCAACCACGCCAACCCGACCTGGCTCATCTTCCAGCCCTTCTTCTTCGCCAATGTCTCCACCCTTTTTATGATCTCGACATCCACCTCAGTCAAAGGGGCGATCCCGGGCCCAGCCGTCATCTGCGATCTCGTCGACTCCTCGTAACCCACAGGTCTAGCCAATTTACCTCCAGCTAGAGGTGAATAGGGAATGAGCCCCACTCCAGTGGCATTACAGAAGCGGATCATCTCACGTTCCTCCTCGCGGTACAGCAGATTGTACATGTTCTGCATGCTGATGAACTTGGTCCAGCCGTTTTTCTCGGCAATGAATTGCATGTTCGCGAATTCGGTGGCCCACATGGAGCTGGCGCCGATATAGCGAACTTTCCCTGACTCGACAAGATTGTGGAGAGCTTTCATGGTCTCCTCCGGTGGAGTTGTGGGGTCATAGCGATGAACTTGGTAGAGGTCAATGTAGGTGGTTCCCAGTCGCTTGAGAGAGGCATCGACAGCTTTGAAAATGGCACTGCGGGAAAGACCTGCACCTTCGTCAGTGATTGAAAGAAAGTGTAAGGAAGGTAGAAAAGAACGTACCGCCGCGATTTACATGGTCTTTACTCCTTGCCATTGGCTCCCCTAAAGCAGCACCAAAAATACCCACTTCTTCAGCAACATGGACATAGCACTTTGTCATCAAGACCAACTTCTCTCGTGGCATCTCAAATTTCTTGATGGCTTTTCCCATGATTTCCTCTGAGAGTCCGTTGGAATACATGTCAGCTGTGTCCCAGGTGTTGACTCCCCGATCATAGGCAGCCTTCAATATCAGGAGGGCTTCTTCTTCCTCGATGTTCCAGGGCTGCCATTGCTTGGAACCGAAAGACATCCCGCCTAGAATGGGGGAAGAGACTCGGAGACCTGAGCGACCGAGTTGGACGTATTCAGCTTTGGTCGAGTCGAGGCTCTTTTGGAGAGAGGACGGGATTGGGAGAGACATCTTGGGGGCGGATGATGGGCGTTAATGTTGTGAGTTGCGGGGTTCTAATCCCTTGAACGATTTGAAGAACGTTTCGAAGTGGCTGGCGAGTAGCTTGCTTATACTTCGAGCTTGAGAGTAATTTGAAATTGTGATATGTAGACAATTCGAACAATGAGAGGTGGATGGTCTCTTATATCCATTTGAGCAATGCTCTGTTTTTTTTCTGGGTCATTACTTTCCAGAAATGTCCTACATCATTTCCGCAAGTATGCAACATGCTCTATTCTAGATCATTTCTGAAATCCGGAATTGTCCATCCAGGATTGGACTAAACCCATTTGGGATCACAAGTCGACGCTAATCCCCGGAAAGCGACGATCTGTTTTCCATTTTACGTAGAGTAGAGACCATAAGCGAGCCCACCTGCAGTTCAACATCGCGAGTTTCTCCGCATTCGGTAAGGTGCCTGACTTTCGCGAGGTTGACTTCTGGAGACTTGGTCACACCAAAATTCATCCAGATGCAATTGAGAAATGACGAGAACATTGTTTCCGTTAAGTCCACAGCGAATATTCCAAGGCTAATTCCGCTAAATCCATACGATCATTTGGAGTTTATAATGTGATGATAAATCCGCATGGAGCGATTGGTTCCATGTCATCAAGATCAACGGCAGAAAGTGCTCGTGTTAACGCAAGAAAGGAAATACGAACAGGTCACTGTTGAGAACGGATCTTACTACAAAACCGAACGAATAGAGATTTGTCAACACTGGGGGCAGATGGAGCAAATCCAGGTCTGGCTGAAGGCAGTTTGATTCGAGTACTCTACTTGCTAAAGAGCTATGAATTCAAGAGGAATCAAGGGCTGATTTCCAAATAGGAAAAAAGCCAAATCAACCGTATTTTGTTTCTCTCTCTTCAAACACCCGGCCTTCTCCTCTCCCGGAGCCTACCTCGAGTTGCCACCTCTATTCAACACAGAGCCGCGGGATATTCACCAATCTGTAGCGGTATTCACACACTGCCAATAGTAATCTACACAAAATATTATCAGCACCGAACTCCAATTGTTCTCACCAATCCTAACGAAGCGACTTACCATTCTGACTAACACATTCCGCACCATCAACGCATTTCGTACACCCATTATACGAGCGACTTCCACCACACTGATAATACAGCGGCACAGGACACTTCGTAGAGTTTGGATCCGGAGCGGCAGTCAAGGTTGGCTTTGCTGTTGTCGTCGGCTTGTCCGTGGTGGTGGACTTGGTCGCAGGGATAGCTGTGACAGTCACGGTTGTGTAGATTGTCTGCGTGACTTGAGCATTTGACGATGTTGTGGATTTAGTGGATGTTTTAATCGTGGTAGGTGGTTTGATGGAATTGCTGCTGCTGCTGCTGGATTTCTTTGTTGTGGGTGTGGAGGTTTTGGTGGTGAGTGTTGAGCCGGTACTGGTTGGTGGCTCGGTGATGATTACAGTGCCAATTGTGCGGGTTATGGTTATTGTGTTTTGGCTGGTCTATGGAGGATGTTAGGTCTTAAGTAATGGTGAGATCGAGGTTGGTACTTACGACGAGGCCTGAGAGAAGCAGCAGTGAGCTGATAAGCACAGTTGGAATATGCATCGTATGGAAATATCAGAACAGAATGCGAGGAATGACAACAGGATATCGTAGCTTGAGAGGAGGAGAGATTATGAACAGAGAAAAGTGAGGAGAGAAGAAGAAGGGGATTTCGCCCTCCGAGCTTTCGAGAAAAGGAAAAAAGGCGGTCCGGAGGGAAGGCCCATCAGGGACTTGCGAGATGCTTCATTTAGTGCGACCATCCAACAAAAAGTATGTACATACTCCCAATCATTCACAACCAACAGTGATCCGAAGTTGATTGACCATAGTACACAAAATCTGGTCGTCGAGATTGAGGTAGTATCCCAGCATTTAGGCACTCGGTTAGGAATTTAACCCCCTGCGGTACCGAAACCACGCATCCAAATGAGGGGAATATGGACGGATCTGGATCGAGAAGATATATGGATTGTAACACTAATCATAATCAAGATATCAGATGAGATGGCATCAGTTCCGAGAACCGAATATGGCGAAGTGATTGATAAAGAAATCCGGGGAGGGTTCCGAAGCGGACCGAGACGAGCAGGCTAAAATGACTGCATGGTAAAGTATTTGTGACAAGCTCCTAAGAATAGATTTGTAACGTGAGTTTGTATCGAAACTCATGACTGTGGACGTTTGGGGATTGGGCGTTTGTTTCCTGATGTGCGAAACCCGTGGCTGAGGTGTAGTATGTAAATTTTGATTTTGTCTATCGATTCTATCCCATAATGTATATGTACAGCAAAAGAAACATATTAGTGGTACAGCTCACCTCACGTTTCGCCCACCCAACTGCCATCCTTCATGCGACCTGTTTCATTATCTCCTTCTTCGATCCATGTTTCAACCAGCCCTTGCTTTGGGTCTTCATCTGGGTATCCAAGGCTCCTCCTAACTTTCAACACCTCCATTCTTATCCTCATCGTTACCTCCTTCCTCAATGCGACAGCTTCTGTCCCATATTTCAGTCCATCCGTCAATTCCCCCATCTCCCAATTCGTCTCCAAGCCTTTCCGTGTCAGTGCTTCTTTCTGCAGACTGACAAGCTTTTTCCACCGTTCCCTCAACTCGCCAAATATCTTCTCTCCATCAATGCTCTCCCCAAACGCGATCCTGATATTCTTTCCAGCTCTTGGTATAAATCTTGGGAACTCTCGCGACTCGTGCATTACTTCTTGGTTTCCGTCAATAAAAATGGGTATAATTTCGGGCAAAGGTTCTGATTCGAGGATGAGGCGCGAGATTCCCCATTTAAAATAACGAAGAGTTTTCTTTGGATGTTGATGAACTCTTCCTTCCGGAAAAATATGGATCCACGAGTGTCTGCGAGACGGGTATATCGAGGGGGCATTGAACGAGTCTAGTCCATTCGTACTGTATGTCAACGCGCCAGTGCTGAACGGGTCGGACGTTTCCAAAGTCGGGGTGTAGGAGGCAAAGGGTTTGACAAATGGTTGGGAGGATAGCAGTCGGATTGCTTGTGTCATTACAGGTTGGAAGAGTCCGCCATGGGGAGAGCCTGTATGCGCTCGATGGGTAGGAAGTACCTGGCCGAGGTTGAAGAATTCCGTAAGAGTCCTGGCACAGTGTCAGTCCGTTGAAAGTTATAAGGGCCAATGGGTTGGTGTACCTAGTCTGAAAGCATATATCATAACTCCCCAAGCTCCATCTATGGTTTCCCGGATTGAAGGCGTAGCTGAAAGGAAGTACGCCCCAGATTAAAGGATCATCCATCCTGCACACACAATGAGCATACGGCTTTGGCATAGTTCCCAATGCGCATCCCCAAACTTACACGCTGACATGGTTCGACACTGTTCAGAGAGCTGTCAGCATGGCTTCTATCCGAGTACAGAGGCAGCAATACCAGTAATTAGTCCTCTATCCCTCTCCTCTGGTTTTCTCCTCCTGTCCAGTGTCTCTAAGAATCTATCTAGCCCAATAGCTTCCATGTGATTCAACCCGTAAAGAAAACCCCGCGACAGTGAACCCGTCAGGCCCATGATGACGGAGCTGCTGAAGCGCCATGGCAGGCTAGGACATGATGCTGGTGGGGGAGTAGGAATTGACATGGCGCCGTCGCGCATCTATTGAGTATCAAACATAGAACAGAGACTCCGAAATACCGGACATGGAATGAAAGAGAGTAAAGGCAGCGCGACGACAGAGATGTTTCTGGATTCGGTGACGTAGAGAAAATGCAAGGGCAAGAAATGTTAATGGGCCGGAGAAAGGTTCGGCCGGTCCGGCTTGGTCCTGTCAGCCACTGGGATTTTTCAACGACGTCTCATGGCTGAGATATATTCTCCCCTCTCTTCGCATATACGAGTTGTCTAGACAAAGCAAAAAAAGGAAAACCAATTTCGAATACACAACTCCTTGGGTCTCCCAAATTTACCTTAGATCAACATCCAAATTTCGGACTAGCGGACAAGACAGCTACGGAATATCAAACCTTCAAGCATTCAGAGCAAGCTCATTGCAGCTGCTTGTTCAAAGAGAAAGCCCTGTCACGCATCCAACAAACATCAAACTGGATATACAGTGTAACAACTTGATTCACCTATTCCAACACAGCAAGCTATTCACCTGGACTGGTGATCAGTTCTTTGCCCCTCGATCAAGCGAGACCAAGCTTCTATAAAGAAGCCCTCCCTCCCCAATCGACTTCCTTCCTCTTGCAACGATAGCAATCTAGCAATTCAACCATCTCCCTTAGGTTAAAAATATCTGAGGTCAGCCACCCATTCCTTCAATCCTTCTTCAGTCCTGCTGGGCATATCGAGGGAGGGATATATTCTCCCACGAAATCTTCTTCAGCACTATACCTCAGACCACCTCAAAGATTTAAAGATAGAGGTTCGTAGCATTACAATTGTTTTGCGGAAAATGCATTCGACTGCATTGTCTTAAGATACTAAGCTTGTGCACCATTTCCTGACCCAGGGGTGGATCACTGTGATAGCTAGTCGTGGATTCACTGGTAGTCACCTTGACCGATACACAATGGACAAGTCACAATCCAACACTAACCCTCGCGTCTCCTCTATTTGTTTCTAAACCCCCTTAGCGCACCGCCATACTTGTGTTATAGGCCATTGACTGACCCGATCTCAGACATATCTCCTAAACTTGAAGCAGTCTCTCCCGTACTATCTGTGTCAGAGGAAGATATTCTTTACGCAACACCATGTCTCATAGTAAGTAGTGATACAAAGATATAGTGCATACCACTAATGTTTCCATAGGCAAACGTAATACATCTCGTGCTGTGTTCACATCCCACGAAAGAGAACAGGCTAAAGCCGCATGGAACTCTACTTCTGCTCGCCTCTCAAGAGACTCGTTTCTACCATTCGCCTCATGCAGGTTATGTCTCCAGCCAGCAGTGTCTCCAGTTTCTTGCTTGCATGGAGATATATTCTGTAGAGAGTGTGCGTTGAATAACATCCTCTCCCAAAAGAAAGAAATCAGACGTCTGGAGAAGGAGAGAGAGAAGGAGGATAAAGATGCTGATGGAGACAGAGAAAGAGAAGACGCTGAAGCAAAGGAACGGGCTGTCAAAGACTTTGAGAGGGTCCAAATGGGGCTGGAGGCCAGAATGAAAGGCGCATCCAACGACCAAAGGATTGTTGGCAGAGAGTCTGGCAAGATCATTGTTGAAGAGGATGTGGTGGGAGGAAAGAGGGGTGAGAAGAGGAAGTTTGAGCTTGATGAAGACGAACTTCTTCGGATCGCTCGTGATGAGAGAACAAAGGCAAGAAAGGCCATCGATGCCGAGAAGGTATGCTTTCCTTTCCCAGACGGCGCTGTTCATGAGCTGACAACAAGTATCAAAGGCTTCCAAGACAACTCTGCCATCCTTCTGGGTCCCATCAATCACACCTTCTTCCAACACAAACACCACCCTTCACACCATTGCCAAGAAAGCCAAATTGTCCCCAGTATGCCCTGCCTCCCAAGCTGACAAGCCACATAACTATTCATTGCACACCTTGATTGATGTCAAGTTCACCGAGGAGAAGGACGCCACTAAGAAGACAAGTCAGCGAATATGTCCATCATGCAAGAAAGCATTGAGCAATACTTCCAAGGCAATGCTAGCAAAGCCCTGTGGTCATGTTCTGTGCAAGAATTGCGTGTCCAAGTTCATGACTCCCACCGGCGTCCATGATCCTCACGCGCCCGATGTAGACCAGAACGTGGTTGCTTGCTATGTGTGTGAGGCTGATCTGACCGAGAGGAAGGGTAAGGCCTCGAAGCTGGCAAATGAGAACGGCAAGACCGAGAAGGAGAAGATCAAGCCGGGATTGGTTGAAATCAAGTGCGAGGGGACAGGTTTCGCTTCAGGTGGAACCAACGTCGTCGATCGAATGGGGATTAGCTTCCAATGCTAGCGCAATCACCCGAATTTTTGCAATCTCCCAGGGCCTGGTTGCTGTAAATAAATATTCGCGTCCTTGTCCTCGAGAGGAACGTGTTCTGAACACAACATCATCTGCTCAACAAAGCATTTTCTTCCATTCAAACAACCCCTCAAACACTTTGACATCGCTCACCAAACACACAATGTCCCTCCCAATTCCTACTCTAGGTCTTGGTTTGCTCGAGAAGTTGCAACCGGACCAGATTCTCTCCAAGGTTCTCGTCTTTACCTTCCAACCCTTGAAGTCGGTCAACCTTCGAGACTTCACTGGCAGGGTTCGAGTTGTCATAACCCCCGTTATCGATACCGACGTTATGGGCGCCTCTCATGGCATGGCTATTGCTAGTACACAGGTGTGTTGAATCATTGATTGCTGCGACCAAATGCTAACGACTTAACAGGCCCTCAGAGATATTATCACTGGGGATGGTGGCATCCTCCGGATGTCAGTCTTCAGCACAGTCGGTGGTGCAGCCTTGTGGAAGGAGAACGTTACGTTGGGCTGGTGAGTTTCTGTTTAACATTTCTTATGCTCTGCAAGCACTAACAAACTCCAGCTTGAACTCCATGGATTGGACTCGTTTCTCTGAGGTCCAGTTCCAGTACCCTCGCACAAGAGCACTTGCCTTCCCAAAGCTCTTCCCGATCGTTCCTGGCAGTACCCGCGGTAATTATTTCGTTGCCGAGGCACTTGTCCCATCCGCACAATATCCAACAATGCCGGTATTCGAATTGTTCTGGGACGGTTTCTTTCTGACCATCAACGTCATAACTACTAACGAATACTGGGCTGTTCACCAAGATCTCCGGCCCGCCATTCTACACCCAAAACCCTGCGTCAATGAACAACACAATTGCAGATGCTCCACAACTCACCTCTTCCCCACTCTAATCCAGACTGGTATCACCGTCTCTGTCCGAAACTATGTTTCTCCGACTCCGGTTTTGACATATCTGGACATCGGGGGGGGGTTCTCGCGCTGCCAGCTTGGGAGTCTGGTTGTGTTGGCCATGTTGTCTTCAGACTTGGACGCGGACCTATCCACCTTTAGGTTGGTAGAAGAATTTCCGGCGCTTGGGAGTTAGGATTCTGCGGATATGCGATGGATGATACCCCGCTTTGCATGTACTTGATAGACAATTGATTTTCTTGCGGCTTCATTCAACTCCCATGTGACTTGACAATCTGGATTTGCTTTTGTGCCTGTGAAGACGCGTCGAGAGGTTGACAGAAACACAACGCGACCGCGTTTTCCCTTGATACCTGGTCATCACCAGCCTGCATCATACGAACTACACGTCTGCATGCGCTCGTGAGCATGGCATGCCTCAAGCTGGTATTCTCACCCCCTCAACTCATAGGCACCCCCATTTTAGAGAATCGTTGTACTTGATAGATCTACGTATTCCTGAAGACCTGGCATCCAAGATGCTATGGAGGGGCCACTGCGAATCTCAAAGCTATGTTTTCAAAATTAGACATTCATTTACTTTCAACGATTTATAAAATATTTGGTACAATAACAAAGTTGCCAACTTCCATCAAACTGCGACTAATAATGTCTTCCGATGTTAAATTTTCCTCATGTTTTGATTCAAGTGCGGGGTTGCCAAGAGCCTCGCTAAAGCCCCTTTTCGGGTTCATGATAACACAATTGCCCTATTTTCTTTGGTGCGTGCCGGCCTCCATACTCGCCATCCTCGAATTCAGTTGTGTGGGATTATCTGTTTATTTAAGCTAGAATAGAATTTTGAACTAATGACAGTTCTGTGAGTGAAGCTTTCTTCTCACCTAGTGTTCTGGCTCTTTTTTTGAGGGCTGCCTTTATGACTTCAAACGATTTCTAGCAATGGATGGGGTATATTTATGCCAGAAATGAACTGTTCTTTGTCTTGAACAGATAAAAGTCAGCTATCAAGTAAAGTTACTGCCTCCCGTCCACCAAAACACAGTCAGCATCGACATCATGTCATCAAAGGCTTCGCAAACTCTCGAAAATGCAGAAATCGAAGGCAAAGAGGGACAGAAGGCCAAAATGAATTTCGATCATACACTACAACTAATTTCTATTTCCTTGGTTTCATTTGATGAGCCAAAAGCTCCGGTATCGTCAAGAGAATTTCATCTGTTTATGATGTTGCCGATTGAGATCCGACTGATAATATGGGAGTTGGTTCTTCCGCCTAAAAGAACCTTAATCTTTGGACTCATCTAACTGAACGAAATAAGAGTTATCGTTGGAACATTGGAAACGCATGCAGACTGTCTCACGGCCCCCTAGTTGGTGGAAAACTCCCGGATGGTAGCCAAGTTGTCGCCCAGCATGTAAGTCACAGAGCACCAACAGTGCTTCATGCTTGCTCCGACAGTCGGGCGTGGGCGTTGAAATATCACTGCGTGTCCATACCCCAGGCAAACGGGAATTCAATCTATATTAATTGGTAACGGGATCAGGTCATTGTCCGAGATACCCAAACACTTCTGTTGTAATGCGGAGTTGCCGATCACAATAAGATATCTTCTTTGGAATATAAATTCTTGCCAGAGGAGATTGACCCAGAAGCCAAATTCCCATCCGTCTTGGGGAGAGTTGAACAGCTGCTGCAAAATCTTGCCGTGGCTGATTATTTAAATCCTGGCAACAGAAATGCGCTGGCAAGATTCAAGAATTTGAAAAAGTTGACCATGCTCAACTCTGATCTCGATATTCTCACGCCAGGAATACGGCAATTAGAAGGGAGTCTTCAACAGATCAAGGAGGCAGCAATATAGCGGGCCTGGAACGCCAAAAACATTGAAGCCCCAGAAACGGTGCATTTGCAAAGGCGCGAGTTCAACCGATCAGTGAACGGACGGCTGCTACACAAGTTCAAATTCCTGAATGCCTTGTTTTGACCATCAGGCTGAGGTGGGCGGGTATCGTGCGATTTCCTGAGGGGTCATGATAAGTTCCATGATTGGAACCACACCAGGACTTGTTCAGAGCTCTGGTGGCGAAAGAAAGGTTCGTATCAACATGAAATCATTAGGCTGTATCAGTATATTTATGGAAGTTATTACTTCAACTTCTCAGGGCCGTTCATTGTGTCGGGTTTTAATTCACGGATTAAAGCAGCCATATGAAACAAATTTATTTCTGATCTATAGCATTGCTAGCAGGGCTCCACCAACTTCCGAACTTACAAATCATACTCCTCATACCTGGACTCCTCTCGGCAAGAAGTGTTGGAAGAGTCAAGTTCCCTTTGTCAGATATGGTGCTCATATTTTGAGTAGAATCCGTACTAACCCATTTCTTCATCAATTGAATAAGTGAACTTTGCGATTCGAAAGGCCCGAGCCCCTCTTATTCCCTTTCTTCATCCCCCGCTTTTGAGATTCAAAATATGATATCTTGTTCAGAGTTTCCCACAAATCTTCGGGGCCAGGATTTTCATTTCTATCTTGCTTACTATACATGCTGAGAAATTTAGATTTCCAATATAAATGTACCTCTATCGTCAATTTCTACTCTCCACATCAACCAAGTTGTATTTACTGAAACATTGAAGAAATTCGCATCATCTGCCAATGAGCGGATTCAAAACCTTAGCAACAGCTTCAGCGGTCGTGAACAGAATACCTGTCCAGTTCGAAATTAGCAATATATCCGAGACATCCACAGACATGAAAAAGATCTCCAACTGCAAAAAAGCGATGGGAGAAAAATAATTCCGTAGCAGATAAACTGATCAATTGTGACTTACCTCCACTAAACACCGTCCTGTTCAACCTCATTACTGTTCCTTTCCAGTACCCTCGAATCCCACTCTCATACCAAACTCCAGTGATTGCTTGCATCGTTGTCGTTACTTTAGCACTTTGGCTCCTATTCTCCAATTCAACATAAGTCCAAACCTTTTGCCTCCTTCTCTCTTCAATCATCTTTTGACGCCTTCCTTCCAAGCCTCCTCCCTCTCACAACAAAACATTCCCAAAACCCCTCACGCCAAAACTCGCCAATCACAAAGCATAAAAAGAAAGAAAAAAGGCTAGTAATATCTCACCTCGTCTTAATAGTATCAAACGGCATACTCAGCAGCGTAGTAACAACTCCCGCAAACGCGCCATTCAAAAAATTAACCCCCGCACCCTGAACCACCCCCCTCCTAACCTCAAAATCCTTCACGATATTATAACTCCCCATCCTCAACCCCGTCGAGCTAGCCTGCTTCAACGTCGTCCCCACAAATCCCCTATAAAACCCCTTCATCCCATCCTCCCTCACAATCTCGCGGATCGCATGAGTTGTACTAGTATACACTCTCGAGGAGCCCACACGCGCGTCGTCGATTAGAGCGGTTTTAACACGTTCTGTGGGCGTTACGGAGAAGATGGACGCGAGTACTCCGGCTGACATGCCGGCTAGGATGGAGCGGGTGGGTGTTAATGTTCCGTCGGATGGGGAGCGGAAATAGTTTTTTATGGTGTCGAAGGAGAGGAAGCGGACGGCGTCTTTGCCTACGCTGCCGATTACGAGGATGCCGCAGCCTTTGTAGAGGGCGCGGAGACCTTCGGTTTTGTAGATCTGGGTGATTATGTGGTAGGGGTTCCTGGAGGGCTTCGGGGTTGGGGTTTGAGTCTGAGATTTGGGTGTGGATTTGAAGTTAGGGTTGGGTAGTTGGCCTAACTGAGCGCGGGTTTTGGCGAATTCGAAGGGGTAGGTAAGGAAGCCTTCTACGCCGCCTGCTATTCCGCCAGATACAATCGATATTGATGGCGGAGTGTCTTGTGGTGGCATTTTGGGCTGGCCTCTAAAACATGCAGAACTTGGAAGGATATCACGTGTTTGAGACGGAGATGGGGATTGGATTGGATTCAATTGCAGCAAGTTGTTACTGTGACATGGATGACGCAGAGTCACTATTTACCGATTTGGCTTGGCTTCAGGGGCTAGCCGAGGTATTTGTTGTGGTGCAGTGTGGAGCCGACAGGAACGAGCCGGCGGCTGGTTATTTGGAAGGTAATCATTCATTCATATTAGTTCAGGTAAAATCTGTCGCTGAGGCATGTAAAATTTGATGTTAGCAAGCAATTATCATGAAGCCCTACAATCTGGATAAAGAAGACAGTTGATGTGCGCTCCACAAACGATCATCACTCTAGAATCTCAGTACCTTGTAGAGTGACACGAGCGCATTAAGACTCCATTATTCGTAAACACAATTTGAAGAAGCGTAAAGGCTATTTTGATTTCCCATGACCATCAATCCCACCCTCATACAGCTCCCATAAGAAAAGACCCAGCCTCCCAATTCCCATCCCGACCCAACAGATTACGTTTGGTGTCGTGTCCCACTAAACCCTCCAACACTTTCATCCATCACTCATCCTCCTTAATTTCCTTCACCTCAGTATTCTTCAACACATGACCAACCTCCTCAATCTTCCCACCCAACATCTCCTGCGCATTTCCAAGCAAATTCCCCGCCTCCTTGCTCGAGAAATCATTCGCCGTCTTCGCAGCCTCAGTAGCATTATTCGCAACCACGCCCGCGCGCTCCGTAGTGATACCTACGCGCTCAGCGACATTTTCATAACCCACCTTGAGGAGCTCTCCTCCCTTCTCACTAGCATTCATGACGGCATCGCCAGCTTGCTTAGCTAGCTCAGTCGGACTGGGGTATTTGTTGAGTGCTTTGAGGATCATGTAGTAAATGTGGATGATCAACTTGTGGATCTGCTCCTTGATGATCATAGTCGTGCCATGTGTGAGGAAACCCTTGAAAATCTCACCCCAGACACCTTCATACAGAGCCGAGGCGCCCTCAGTGCGATAGATTTGTAGAATGGTGTTGAAAACTGTGCTGTTTTTGGCGAGCTTCTTGGCGTCTTTCCCGGCCTTTTCGGCGTCAGATCTGTTGCGGCTTTTCTCGACTTCTTCCATTACGATCTCGGCATTCTCCTTGTCGACCGGTGGCTTGGATGAGGTTTGGGCGCGGGCTTTGGCAAGTGCGAATGGATAGGTGATGGATGAGGCGATGGCTTTGCTGAATGCAGCCATCAGGAAGGTAATCCTGGCTCCGGGATCATCGCGTTGAGCACGAGGAAGGAGAGTGCGCTTGAATGTTTCGTAGAGGAAGAATGTGAGGCTTGGGTTGAGTGTTAGGACGAGGGATGCAGAGTATCCAGACCAGAATCCCTGAAGTCCTTTCTCGGAGCGAATCTGAGATGCTATTTCGGATACTGTGGGTTCGCGTTTGGTCGATGAGGATCGGATTGCTATCATCGATGCCGTTTGCTTGCGTGTGACAATGTTGGAAATGGGCGTGGTGAACAACTTTGATAGAGCTCCGGCTAAGGCACCGACTCCCAACTCGTCGAGTGCCGGGAGAGAAGTGGCATTCTGATCTTTCTTCTGTAGGCGGTTTGTTCTTAGGTAGTTGTAGAATAGGAAGAACAGGAAGGAGTCCACAATCGATTTGCCCGTATCCTGTAAGACTCCATCATAGAACGCACTCAACTCTCCCTCCTTATTGTAGATCTGCTCGAAGGCGTCGAAAACGCCTTTGTACTCTCCTTCATCGGCAGTTGTGGATGACTTCCTGAGAGAACGTTGGACTTGGAGGCGAGTGATAACAAGGTCGAGTGGATAGATGGCTAGGTTGGCAATAGCTGTGCCAGTGGATCCTGCCAGAGCATGACCAAGAGCTGGGAGTGCTGGTCCATCGAGTGTAGAAGAGGACTTTTCTTGGACTTTATGGTAGGAGGAAAAGGCATCCTAGAGCTGTTAGAGCTCCCAAACAAAGAAGAGCGGATATAGAATCTTACCAATTGACTGTTGTACTGGGAGAACGACATATTTGCGGATTTTGAGGAATCTTAAATGTGTGAATCTCCACTTGGAAATGGGACCTGTCAAGGTTCATATGTTCCTCCGTACAAGATGAGGGGGTGTTGGTGTTGTTTCTTGAGCTGCTGGGGTTGCTCGGGATGTGTACGTCATTACCCCGGATTTTACTCGGAATGGCCCGTGCTTTGTTAGTGAAATTCCCCGGGCTCTCGCCGCACCCCTCTTTGACAACTCCTGGCAATTATCCAGTGCAGGAGCTTTGCATGGTTTACATCCAGTGAAACAACATACTTTGAGAACTTGCGTGGTTCAATAATCTAGGCATTTTCTTCTTTTTACAGAGATGAAAATGGAAGATCGAGGAGGCAGCCCGCCGGGTAATCAGCATTTCAAAGTCCTGGAGACTAACAACATGCTCTAATTACCTTGGCACTTGAATTGTGCTACGTAGTTGCGCCTGTAAGCACACTATTAAAACCTGTGACGAGGGAGATAGAAAGTGCCTTGGTTGTTGTATTGCCGATGCCGAGATCTCCAGCATGGGCTTAGTAATCTACATCTGAACTGGTGTAAGGAGTTCAGTTGACGTCCATACACGTAATACGAACCTTGATAACAAGTGCATACTTGCTGCAAGAAACATCTGGGGATCTATTTCTGCTGCGCTCGCAGTCAACGGTAATTACACCACCCGTCATAAACTCCTGTTCGCTCTCGACAGTCCAACCAGAATTGATATTACCTCGCTATCCATGAATCTTAATCCATGCTCGAACGTCGTTTCATCTCATCTCATCATCGGCCCCTCAACTCTCATCTATCTTATTGATTTCCGACTTCGCCTCTTCCCACGTCTCCTTATTCTTCTTCGCCCACTCGATTTGACTCTTGGCATATGCAAGCTGAAGATGTTAGTATTCTCTAGCTCCTCAAAGACGCCAGGGAGGCAAATGACTTACCATATAACGCCTGAAATCATCTTCCTTCTCCAACTGGAATCGCTTCAGATCCTTCAAGACCCCGGCACTCGCATTACGGACGTCTTGCTCTGAAGCCTGCTGTGCCTGCTCCAGTTGCTCAATAGACTCTCGCGTCTTGCCAATCTGATCTCTTCTCGTCCGTTCAGGGTCAACGTCGACAACTCCATGAACCGCGTGACTGATACGACCGAAGATCTTGTTGGTAATGAAGTTTCCACTTGAGCTTTTCCGGTGAGCTGGACTGGGTTGCTCCTCGGGCGCTCCTTGGGTTGCTGAAGGCGGGCTAGAACCGTCGCCATGAGTTGGGGGGAAGTCGGAGTCGATAGAGGCAGTATCTTCTTGAGCGTTCTCCCGTCTTGTGCTGAGAGGGTCTCTAGCCGACGAGTTTGACCGACGTGGAAGATTGCCCGTGCCGCTGCTGTTCAGGTACTGTTCAATTCTCTTGGCTTCCGTCTCACTTCTTTCTAGTGACTCAAGTAATGCTTTTTTCTTCGCCAGCTCATCGTTGGTCATTTCTTGTTGGACACGCTTTAGAACCCGATACCGTAGGACACTTCTCACAACACCAGCAAACTGTGCACTTTCTCTCATTGGCTCAGCGAAACTTGCGCCTAGAGAACCTGACAGTTCTTCAGTTGCGAGGTAGGAAGAATCCACAGCTTGTCCTACTCTCTCGATAGCTGCTGCAAGAGAAGGGGAAGGTTCTGATAGGGAAAAGCCATTGAATCTTGCGCCAAGCTCTGCTAGGTCTGATGACAGGGATGACAGGTGCTGAAGTGTTCTCCGGTTGACCTTCTCGATGGGTCCTGTAAGAAGCAATTCAAGTTCTTTCGTGCCAGCTTCAAAATTGATAAAATATGGATCAAGTTCTTGTTCGTTCAAGTGCTGAGATTCAGGGGGGAATCGGCCAAACACTTGGATGCCTGGTATGGTATGCGCGGCTGTTGATGGACTAGCAGCATACTCTGAAGGTTGATTTGGCATTCCTTGAGCATTGGTAGATGAAGAGGAAGCTGCCTTCAACTTCGCAGATGCAGCTGGAACAGGGAGGAATGCGTGAGCAGGTGAGGGGTTGGCGGGGTCGAGGGGCGGGGCTTTCATGTTGGATTTTGGAATGGATGCAATTGGGTGAGAATGTAAGACCTCGTTCTTACAACAGTCAGCATAGATCCTAGAGCCTCGAATAGAGAGCACATACCCAGCTTGAATTTGGATCAAGAAATCTCCACCAAACCCCATCGTTCCGGACCTCATCCATGCGCCTACATCGATTCAAGAACACGGCCAACATGCGCTTCCGCAGGTCGATTATTTGTTGGTCTTGCTTCGCCTTAGTTGGATTCGCGGCATAGTCTGCCATGGTATGCTTCTCGGGAATTGGTGGCATGATCAGGGTTGGATGTAAACGTGAGAGCGCATCTCGAAGCGATGCAAATTCCGAATATCTTCTTCTAACTTCCAGATCCTGCCCAGCATTAGCACAAGTCCCATTTTGGATTCCAGTTCCCATACCCCAGTTCGAATAGTATAGACAATGTATTTTCCACCGCTCTCCAAGCTCTTTCCAGCATCAACAATCAGGATCGGGAGGTCGGGGTTCTCGTAGAGGATCTGCTCGATTCGACTGTCATAGCCACCCTTCTTGCGCTTCGGAGCTCCCTGAACAGATCCTCCATACTCATCATCGGTGCCGGCGTCGCTGGTATCGTACTGCTGAGTTCGTGTATCGGTCTCTGTATCATGGCCGTCGCTGGTGGTGGAGGGAGTACGAGGTCCTCCATACCCATGCTCTATAAAATCCCAGTCCTGGTCAGCTTCTGGCTCATCATTCAAGCAAATAGATTGCATCATCTTTGCGACTTGATTAAGGGAAAAGGGAAAGAGAACTCACGAGAGCCTGGTGAGCTGGGGTTGGCTGCCGAAGAGGTTGAATCACGTCGCTCGAAGCTCGTCCCATATGGGTTATTGTCCTCGTCGTTCCACATCATGCACGTTATCGCTCCTACTGGAGCTTGCCGAGCAAACTGTCACTGCGCTGAGTCTTTGTCGTTGTCGTTGTGAATGTTGTTGGGGGTAGGTGCATGGATGGAACATGCAGATGTCAGTTCGAGAGTGAAGGCATTCCCAGCCGCCTGATGACGATGCTTCGGGCGCGGGCCACAAAATGCACGGACCACATGGATGGACGTCAACCTGGAACTTATCGTTTGCATTGATTTCCACTCACTATTCGTTGCATCTTGTCTTGACACGACCAATTAGTTTGCTTGGGGTCAATATACAACACGAGATAGTTTGTTTACTTATGAATGGAAACTGCTGTTTTGCAAGTTTGCTAAGAAAAGGCTCTTCCCGTGCCCTAGCGGAAGCCCGGTCCCAGTTCGCTGGATGCACTTCATGCGTTGCTTTGTGTCTTGCGAGACATATGTTTGGAATGTCTTACTTTCTAGACGCCTTTCTTTTCCTTTGATGGAAAGATTCAAGATCTGTGCATTCTTTTGATTGATGTTCCTAGCCGATCTCAAGCTTCTTCCACAAAGACAATTGAAATGAGAAAGCAAGTGATGATGGATGAAACGAAGCAAGAGCTCTTCCAAGTTGAAAAACTTCACGAGGCGTTTATGAAGCACAGTTCGTAATTTTAATGCATTTTTTACTATTCCTCAACTGCCAGGGATGTTAGATCCAAAGCATTAAACAAAGTTCTAGATGACATTCAAGATTGTCTCTAGTCCTTGTTGACTATCCTTTGTGTCTAGGCATCGCTAATAACCGGACGTTCCTGTTGCACCATTGCAGAAACAAACCCTCCCAAGCTATCATTACATTATTTCCATTCATACCAATTAACTTCATACCGCAAGTGTGAATTAACCAACGCCTAGGGTGTTCTTAGTTCCGCATTCGCTCCCAAAGAGAGAGTAGATAAACCACTCTGCGATACAGCCCGGGAAGGAACTGAAGCATCCAGCGATGCAACCTGGAGAGTTCCTTAGTTCGAACCTGCTGTGCTAGTTGTCTCGCCCAGAAAGTTGAACACCGGAATCTTGTTTAGCTCGCATCCCATTCCTCGCTCCTCATCATCCTTCTTCCACGATGTCTTCAGAACCTCTTCTTCCATCACCAGAGCAGCATAAGCTTGTCGTGTTCCCACTAGCTGGTGATTCACCATCTTCTCTAGCTCCTTCAATGTAAGTACCTCCAGGTTGCGGAACCGAGTGATCAAAGTACCTACCCTAACCTCAACAGTGTAATCTATGTTTAAGAAGCGCAGCATAGATTCCGGGTCCGTTCGCTTACTCGTATCCCAAGAACCAGGAATACAGCTATTGTATCTCCTCATGATGTTCTGTCTCTAGTGCATCCGCCTCTCCGCGTGAGTTTTGAAACCACAAAGCGATTCTAGACTTTTGTGATTTCGGACTCGAAACTCATCCTTGGAGTAATTAGTTGATGTAGACAGGACGTCCGTCGCGCTAGTCGTGAAGAGCAAGCTTGAAGTAATTCAGACCTTTGGTCCGAGATTCATTGTTGACTTAGATGATAGCTAGGAAGTTCTTAGATGCAAGTTTCGAGTGTGGATGCCGATTCTAGAGATGCGGAGTTAGTGAATGATAGAGTTATCGACAGTGGTTTCTTTTAGGAAAGGACTTGAGGGAAGGATAATGATTATTTTGCTGTTATATTGTCACCCTCCACTATGTTTGCGCGGAATCTTGTGATCGCAGCATCAATGAGAGCATGCTCGTCCTTTAGCTCGGTGTAGACCAATGTCTGTCCAGTTGTTGTGTTTCGTGTTCTCATAGCTAGTGAAACCACCGACTGCTCATGATTAGAACCGTCTAATGAATAGGGCATGGTCACACCATAGTATACTGTACTTACTGGATTGTTAGTCTAGTCGACACCTATCTCCTCCGGTTTGAAACCTAGTAGTGCAACTCCCATTGCTCTGTGTCTGCTTGCAATCTCACCACGGAAAGTCTCCAACTTGCCATCAACTGCGGACTTCTCTCTAGTGTAGAATGTGATCATCCGTGCTTCTGTAGCTGCGAAAACCCCTAGGCAACGAGAATATTAGCCGCAAGATCCATGAGATAGAAAGAGGTGATAGAAGGTATAAACTGGAATCAGAGAGACATTAAAGGTCGCGGGTACGTAAAAATCATATTTCTCAACTCCAGTGGTAGTTTGGGAAAGAGGGCAAACTCCTGCAACCGCTCACCTGGACCTGACCATCTGATGGCTTTCTTGTCGGGGAATCTTGGTCGAACGTCTACAATGATGAGATCGGTGAAGTTGGCAGCAAAATAGCGTTCACCATCATAGGCGTTGTTAATTGTATACTGGAGACAATGTGGATGATTAGCTCTACGTCCATCTGTTTGGATAGCAAAGTAGTGGGAGGGATAAGTGAGAACGTGAGGGTATCTTACAATTATGACAGTTTGTTGGTTAATAAACGTACTGTAATTACTTGTGCTCAGATGGCCCTTGAGAGTCTCGAAGTGAGACAACTCGAAGAAAGTTTGTGTCTGGCACTGCCCTCGAGAGTTTGTGGAGAGGGGAAAAAGAATGCACCCTCGAGTTGGAGGGGGGGGGGGGCAGACGCGCTAGACTTCACAGCCTTGTCTGAAGGCGCGCTAGTACGACGGTATGCAGCCTTAGGGACCAGGCACCATGGACAACAGAGTACCAGGGGAGATGGGAGATGGCAGATATTTATGTCTAATGAATCATTCACATATCGATCTCGAGGTACTCGAGCGGCATGAAATGAACACTGCCAAAGTCACTTACAGGAGTTGGGATGTTCGCCCTCGGATAAATCGGCGCCTTTAGCTTGAAGGGAGGTGAGTGCGACGTTGTTCCTGTTGCCGAGTGCGAACTGGGCTGTTTATTTGCCTCGAATCAGCTTTCCAGCGATATCTAGGTCTTGGATTTCTGTTCATTAAATGCTTATACACATGGTACAGATGCAAGTGTTTAACTATCATAATCACGTCTTAACACTTGTATGTGACAAACGCAGTGTTCATGAAGAGAAAGCAGATTAACACAGAAGTTCAAAGCAATAAGTTCATTTGGCCATCTTGTTTGCTTCCCGTGAAACGGAAACAAAGCAGATTCTGTGCGCGCTATTAATCATAATCAACACCAAATTTCTATCTGTAGACCAACTCTCTTCTCCTTCATGAAAACTTCAACAAGAACCGTAGAGCAAAGTATTACTGCGCCATATCAAGTCCCATAGCTATCCTCATGCCTTGTGACTTTGAAAAGAACTCAGATTTGGAGATTGAACAACAGGTTTCCATCTATCCAAAAGTCAGCAAGTATATATGTCACAGAGAAAGAGACCCACCAATTTGGTCCTCAGTCAAAACTCCCCCGGGTGCATCGAAGTACAGGAACTGAGGGACAACAGTAAGCTCATCTTCATCACCTCTCTTGTCATCGTTTTTAGTCCAGCGCTCCTTCAGCTCATTGACAGCCCTGCTAGAATTATAACCAAGGACCCGTCTACTCGCAGAAACAGGATCGGGGAGCTTATTTGGCTTCATGACGAGTCTCTCGAGGCAGCGGAACCGAGCAAGTCCTTCGATGGTAGTTTTCTCCAGGCTATCATCGATGACTAGGAAGCGCAGGTTCTCCTCGATGTTGTTTATCTTTTCTGGGAAACGAGAGCGTAGCCTAGTAGTAGAGCTGTAGTGGTTGGTGAAGCGCTCAGGCATGCGGATTTCACAGAGAACGAGCAGATCCCAATCATCTTGAATGGAAATGGCATCGACGGCAAAGTTGATGTAAATGGGCTTGTCGCCACGCTGTGGACCTAAGATGAGGCTAAAGTGCTTCAATGCTATCTTCCGGCTTTCGGGGCTGGCCTCCAAGAGCGATGGGATTCTTCTTGGGTGTAGTCTTCGGGAAGGGGCTGCGTTGGACATGGCGACGTTGACCTTGTTCTGGATAGCTTGGAAAGCCTCATCCCAGTGGGTGGTAGTCTCTAGCTTGCGCATATCTACTTGAGTTAGCTGGGTATGTTATCCATTATTGGGACAATACGTGCCCTTCTCAGTCAGAACCTTTGGAATTGGAACAGCCTTGATCTTTGGTGTTGGAATGTAGTTTGGGTCCCATGGCTGCCATTTCTCCTCAGGAGTAGTTCGGTATGGATTGACGGCGTACGCGTGGTCAGACATGATTTTCTTTCCACCGAGCTTGATTAGTCGTCCTTCAGCCATGGCAAACTCCCAGACCTTATCGCGCAGCTCGCGTGGCAGGTCAACGAAGTGGGTGAATTTGGTGAGTTGCTTTCCGGGACCACTCCATGGAATGGCGGTGGTGAGATGGAATCGGGGGGTAATGCTCCTAACCGCAATTGTTCTGACATTGCCTTCGGTTTCTCTCTCTTTGTCGTGGCGGAAGAAGAGCTTTCGGTCGCGATCTTCCTGGAGCTACATAAAGGTCAGCAGATGATCAACAAAGCCCATCTCGTGTCAACATACGCGCCATTGTCGATTAACGAGAGCAGTGGCCATGTCTATGGCACCCTCAAAGTCCCGCAAGTTACTTGTCATGGTTGAGGCCAGTCTTGTTGGTAGGACTTGAAGGTTGTATGTTTTCGAAGATGAAGTTCTTATGTGTGATTTGGCGAGATGTTTACAATTCTAGCCTCGCTTAGCTAGCGTGACAGGGATTCGAGGCTACTTAGAAAAGTTCCAAACAAATATTGACACCGATGTCTGCTTACATTATGATTCATATCAGGCTTGGATTGTCAGCTTTATTTATAGATGCTGCCATCAGCTGCGATTGCCTAATAAGAATTTCAAGTCTCAGTACTTGCTCTTAAAACTTGAGCATACCACAGCAGTTAATGAAAATGTATTTCATTGTTTTATGCTTAAAGAATGGTGGTTCTTCACTGGAGGCTTTGGGATCTCAGCAGAAATATTTGGAAATCTGCAGCGATTCTTGGGATTCTTGTAAAATTCCATTTTCTCCAATTTCTCCACCAGCGCTTGACTGCTTTTGTGGCACGGAAGCACCACCAGCCAGCCACCCAAACCCCTTCTCACAACCAAGCAGACGATATCAAGAGATCAAGATTTGACACTTCTAATTCCCTTCAGCAATATCCCCCCAGAAGTGATTTTGCCTCTAATTAACACGCCATCAAATGTTTGATTGACCATATTCACATTCCGTCAGCAATGTCCACAAACTATATCAATTGCAACTTACGCTAGAAGCAACAGGTACGAAACATCTGCTCGGTTTTAATAGTAGGAAACTTTGTAGGGGTATGATTTGCACCACGTTCGTGATTAGCTTTCTCCCAAAGAACCTTCAACTCCTTCTCAAGCGGCTTGGGGTCGGCGGATACTCTGTTTCCGTTGCTGTCTCTCCACTCTCGCTTTTGAAGTCTAACTTCTCTCAAGTTTCGGAATCTGGTTAGAACAAGGATTGTGGCGGAACTAAGATCATCTGTCATCTTCATGTATCTCAACTTTTCCTCCAGTTCAGTGATTGTCTTTGGGAGTCTGGCCAGCATCTTGTCAATCTCTTCCTTGCTAACTGGGGACGACAACACTGAGAGATTGTGGAGATCGTTAATTCCACAGAGAGTAATCAACGCACAAGCACTACTGAAGTGCTATGTATCCCGCTTGAAATTGACGTACAGACCATCTTGTCTTAGGTAACCGGATCCTGTGAACAACAGCGAGAAGTGCTTCAAAGTTACCGATCTGGCTTCATTTGAAACACCGAGGAGTACTGGAGGGCGGTATGAAGAACCCCGAGAGCGAAGCGAAACAGTGACTGGCTTGGTTTGGCTGCTTGTGACAACTGACATCTTGGCTTTGACTCAATTCTCACGGATTGATCCTCGGAACTGGAGGAAGAAGCCTTGTTGCTCAAGCTAACTTTGTGATCAGCAACCGTGCTTTGCTTGATGACTGGTGTGTCAGCTTCATAGTCATCGGATTCGTCATTATCAGAGCCATATTCCATGTTGATTCTTCCAATGACTCACGTACTCTTCAACTTCATCTTCGGATCTCCAGGAAGTCTTCTGCCTCTCATGGGATCACCATGAATGTATCTCTTGATGCTCGTGACGAAAATCATGCGACCTTCGGGCAGAACCAACTCCCAGATCATAAATCGGACATCGAATGGCAACTTGGAGAATAGTTTGAACTGGGAAAGTGTCTTCAGTTGATCGGCAGCTCCGGATACTGGTTGTTTAGCTTCAAGAGTGGTAGCGGAGAGATCGCCAAGAGAATTGGCATTGGTCGATGAGTTTGATAAGAGACGAATGGAACGAGAGGACTGAACGGTGATATTGAGGATCCAGATGTAAGGGTTGTATTGTTCTTGCGCTGTGTCGTAAGCCTTTTGCTCTGGCGACTATGTATCGTTAGTATTTGAGTCCCCTCCGCCAGCCTGGAGAATTTCACGGAGTTGAGAATAGCATACCATGATCGCTGAGCTACGCATCTTGATAGAGTTTAGGTGGAGATCCAGAGCCTGGAGATCCAGAGCCTGGAGATCGAAGTGATCACCAGTCCTGGTGTTGTTGGTTGAAAGAGAACAGATTTGAGAGGAGATGGGGCGGAGAATATTATACAGGTGGCCCAAAATCAACTAGCGTCGGCAGGACTTTCACGTGCAGGTTACCAGACAACAGCCCTGCAAGAAGGAACACAATAACTGGAGTGAATAGTAATGTTAACAGCAGTCATATTACCTTGGGTAACGTTGGAGTGGTAATTTGCCAAGTAATTATTGAGCCCAAGTTTATCAGACGATGTGAAAGAAGTCTCTTGAAAGACGTCGGCTAATCGTAACTTGAAGCCCCATGCACAGGAAACCCAGTTAAAGAAAAATGGTTATCTTTCTTCAAGCAGCTTAAGTCAATAGAAGGTAGAAATATCATATGTGGAATGCAAAACACTTGATGCACTATGCAAAAACCAAGCTCCGAGAGCTATGAGACTTTTTGCTCCAGGGGTAACAAGAACATTTGCTTTCCCCAGTTGGGATGGCAGCAAAATGCAGCAACTCTACTACTGGTATTTTCATAAAGATTAGTTTGTGGGTTTCATTCAGTTATTTAGCAAAAAGCCGAGCCAGGCCAAATAACAGCGATCATGAAGGCGCAAAGCAAGACAAATCCTTCCAACATCCCCACTGACTAAATCACAGTGCTGCTGGCCCTGGCGGTTCACCCTCAAACGCACCACCTCTCCTCCTCCTCGATCCCTCAGTCTCACTCCTCGAAGGCCGTCTACTTCCTACAACTTCCCTCCTCATCCTCGAAAATATATCGTCCCTTACTGCCGTTCCAGCATTCGAAGGATCTCTCGAACGACCAACATTGCCCTGTTCCTGTCTCGCACTTCCTCTCTGTGCCTGCTCTTGAGCTCCTCGCATTTCCGGCATCACGACTGGTCCATGGTTGTGATGGAAATGTTCGGGTTGCATCGTACCAGGCTGTTCTTGATACTGCTGCTGTGGATACATTTGCGCCTGAGCTTGCGGCATGTGTCCAGGATGTGGCATTTGCTCTTGTCCACCAAGACTAAGTCCCCCTTGACTTTGTGCAAACGCCATAGGATTCATATTGGCATTCCGCATGAACGGATATCCAGCCATGGCAAGCGGCGAGCGTGCAAACATTCTACTCCTGCCCGGCGATCTAGGAAACAAACCCGCATTCTGCACTTGTGGGGTATTCTCTGGAGTTCGTTCCATGTACCTTGGTGGTGCGAGAGGACTTCTTGCTAAGGGACTTCGAGCGAGAGGACTTTCATGCATGGAGTGTCGGCGATGGAGTCTCCCGTCTCTGCTTCCGCCAATCCCGAGACCGTCGTATGTTCTGTGTCTTCTTGGGCGTTCATCGTCGTGGATATGTCGGGGACGGTCATGGAATGAGCTTGAGAAGGGCGAGTCGGAGTGTGAGCATGGTGGTGTTCTGTCTCTGTCTCGACCTCTGCCTCTGTTGTTTGAAGAGGAATTTGATTGTCGGATGAAACAGATAAGGAGGACGATGAGGCCGATGATGGAGAAGCCGCAGAGAACTCCGAGGGCGATGACAGCGTCTGAAAGTTTGGTTACTGTGCATCCTGAGTTGACGCCAGCTACGATAGGGCTTGTAGTTGTAGTCGCTATAGGAAGTGGGGTTGTGGATGTGGTGCAGTCTTCGTCGTTGTAGGTACTGGCTAATCGAGGAATGAGAGGACTCGGAGCTATCGATAGAGTTGTAAGAGGTAGCGTTGAAGGGAGAATGTTGAATTTTTCATTGTAACCCGCTACAGTTGGAGTTGACTGTGATAGGCGATGCATTTTTCTGGGACGCGAGCTTGTTTCACACCTACGACTCGAAATTGACCTCGATTTGATCCCCAGCAAATGTACTGTACTGTAGGTAAGACTGGAGAAAAGCAAGTATTCTCCATCTCACTAGCCCATGGTAATACAAGGACAGAGAGCTAAGTACCTGCACGCTGGCACTTAGTTTGTGAGTCTGCTGCAGGTAGCAAACTTTCCCTGCGGCGCTCGCTCGAAAGCAACGTATTGGTGACACTTGAAATGTTTCCAGCGAAGAGATCGATTCAAGGCAAAAAACATGGCAAACAATCCTTCAAACTGGTCTTGAAATCGTAATCCCACTGAAGAATCGAAAAATGTGCTTAGTTGTGGCAAGAGACACAATCAACTGCACCTTCCCGCACCAAGTCACCCCATGCCAACTCAGTGGAAGCCTCACTGTGAGACTTGAACTTTACGTCGACTCTTCCTTTTTTCTTATGATATGCATTGCCAAAAAAAGTAGAATACAATATCTACAACACAATGTAAGCCCAGCTGCACAACGCTCTTGACCGGTTGAAGTGTAGCCGAAAGCCACCGAATGTCTATGCACAAAAAGACTTTTATAAGCCACTATCAATGAGTTGTAGAAGGTGGTGTAGGCGGTGGCATAAACCTCCCATACCCGTCTTTCCCTCGCTCCTCAAATCTGCTGCTCATCGGAAATGTCCTCGCACCTCTCAAAACAGGCGACTCCGGCTCCAAGATCTCATACGGAAGCGTCACGTCCTCCACACTCCCGTCAATCGTCTCAGCAGAATACACAACAAAGTCTCCATCATCCGCACCATCGTATCCTCCAACCCTCCAATCTCTAGTGGATCTCCTTCGCCTAGGTGGTGGAGACGGCGTGAGCGTCGTGACGGCACTGCCTTGTTCGGGCGTGATGCTGTTGAATCCTTCTCGCATGTTGCCAACTGGTCGTGCTGATTCTCTTTGATATCGATTTCTGTTTCTTTGTGAATTTCTTCGACCTTTTCGAGGTGGAGATGGCGACCGAGGAGGCCGAGTGGATGTATATGCCCGATCTGCAGATTTGGAGCGGGGCGAGTGCAAATGTAGGTTCTGGGGAAAGTCTTCAGGGATTTTACGATGGTGTTTATCGAATACATCTTCCGCCATTCTAGGAGAAAACACAAGTTAGCATTTGAAGCCCTTGGCGAGACAGAACGACCTCAGATGGACTGAAAATATTCAAAGGACTGCTTACTTCTTCAGCTTCCCTTTTCCTTTCCGCTTCTCCCCTGGTATGTATTGGTTCCAGCCCCCCTTTGGTTCGCCGTAAGTCGACATGAGACCGAATACTAAAGGCAAGAGAGGGAGAAGTTTCTTCATTCCGTTTCCAAAGCCACCCTCGGAGTCTCGTCTTTTTCTTTGCTTTTCCTTGGAGTGATCACGGTGTTTGGGTGAGACACTGCGAATTGTCAGTTCGTCATTTATTTTCATTCGTTTGCAAGAGTCTACTATGAACCAGAGAAGACCTACCTCCTGGATCGACGCTTTGCTCCATCTCTTCCAGAGTGTGGTCGCCCGGGACTACGAGCTCTTCTGACTTCAAAGTCCTCCTCGTCTCTTGGTGCATAACTTCGTCGGCGCCTCCTATTATCCTCGTCTGCTCCCTCTCCTTGTCGTCTCATCTCACCATGCCAAGAATCAGCCTCTTCTTTTGCTTCTCGATTGATCTGACTTCTTCGTCGATGATGTCTTTCCCTCTCCTCACACTCATCCCTTCTATATCCCTTAGATCCACAGTCCCCTCTTTCCCGCATAGACTCTCCTCTCGATACTCTGACATCTCCCTCTCTCCTAATACCCCTCCTACCTACCCTACTCGTACTTCCAACACCACCACCCACCGCAGCACCCACAACCGGCACCGCAAAATCCCTACTTCTCACTTTCCCCTCCCCCTCCCCGTCCCCCTCCATTCCTCTCCCAGGACCATCCGGTATAGGAACAGGCGCAACAAACTCCCTCATACTAGGCGGTCTCACAACCTCATAAGCAACCGGTTCCCCATTCCCACTCCTAAGTACAACTCTAATGCTCCCATCCCGCCGTCTACTTCCCTGGGGCGGACTGGACGTCAGACTCTCCTCCCTCCTACCCTTCCCCTTACTCTTCGTTCTCGTCTGCGACATACTAGTCCTGACTCTAATCTTCACTAATGGTCTCCCCCTTCCTCCACCTTCAATATCACCAGGTCTAGTACGACGGATACGTATCTTCTTAATGCGAGGACGCCAGAAGAATATCCACCACAGAAGTACCAAAACCAATAAAGCGCCGAGTCCAACACCGAGAAAGACGCCGATGCGTTTCTCTTTCGACCAGCAGCTCCAGACGATGCAATTTGCTGCTACTGCGGGGGTGGCGCTGTTTGCCTTTGTGTTTGTAGCTTGAGAGGGTGGTGGTTGGCTCAGTGTTCGGGTTGCGAATGGAGAACCGGAGGGGTTGATGGCTATTCCGACGACGTCTGTGAGGACTAGGATTGGAAGGGGTGTAGGGGTGTATGTATTGCTTATGGTTGGATTTGGAGTGGCGGAGAAGATGGCGATTTGTGGTTCTTCTGTGCCCGGTGGTGGATAGAGAATCGTGAAGGCGGGCTGGTTGGAGGAGACTGAGATGGTGGTTGTGAGGAAGGTCGTGGTTGTTGTCCCATAGGTTGTGAGAGGGGTGTTGTTTGCTGCCATTCTTTTATCTTTATCTAGAGACCTTGCAGGAAGTCTGTAGGCGAGTAGGTGATTGGATGGTGGAATAAGACGTCATATATTCCGGCGCACCCTTATCGTATGTTCCTGCTTCTGCATGAGCAGATGTGCGGTTATGCAAGATTCCAAATGAGATCGAAAGGCGTAGTACGAGAACGGCCGAGATCGTGAGGTGAGCTTCAAGGCTTCGTTTGCGTCATGGTGCTTTCGTCATGGCATATGCGAGATTCCGTCCCGAGGATGAGGCGAGGGAGTGTTGCGCAGCTCAACAAAACATATAACGAGGCACTGGTTGCACTTGAAATGGACTTGCGGAGGAGCGCGGCAGAACGAGTGGCCTGTGGGAGGTGGTGAGATGTAAGGTGAGGTGTGAGAACTCGGGAGGGAACTTGCAGCGTGGGACAGAAAGACTGGTTCACTTTTGATGAGGCGAAGTATGAGGCGGTCAGTTGAGATCACGACGTCAGATGGTTTCAAAGGTGAGAAGAAAGTGGTTTTTATTTTTGGGCGTGCTTGACACACGGTGATCTGAGGATCGGTACTGAAAATTGGTACGCTGCTGGGAGGATGTGTGGTAATTCTCATCGAAAGTGTCTGGATGGAATGACTGTCTGCGGATGTAGATAGACAACATCTGATCCTTCTATCTGTGGCATAATTCCCACCCTTCCTTGTGAATCTTCCTGTATGCAGACCTTGGTGTATAGAAACGGAAAACGAGGATATGAACAGGAACAGAGAAACGCAGCCATGCCAACGAAGAACCTGATATCAGCCATCCTCCAAGCAAACACCACCTCCGTCAAACCGTGGATTCGGTGCTCGCCATACTGAAAACAGTCTTGTGTGGGGCAGTCCTATGACGATCGCAACAGTCCATGTAATCGGTGATATCGGAGACGGCAGACGGCGGACCAGGGTGGACTTTGCAGTTCGGGCACATAGCGGCTGCGTCCTTCAGTGCTTGTTCCTCCTCAGCTTTGCGGGCAGCTTCTTCTTTGGCGGCACGTTTGGCAGCGCGCTCTTTGGCTCGTTCAGCGGCAGCGGCTTGTTCGGTTTCGTACGCGTCTTGGTTGTTGGCCCTAGAGAGGGAGATGTTAGACGATGTTCGACGGACCGCTGTGAGAGGGGTCGCCAAGCCAGAAGGAGAGGCAGTTATTGGGGTCGCACATGTGTTCAGCCTAGAGACCAAGTTAGCTTTCAATAGGAGGTAGGGTGGGAGAGCAAATAGAGGGAGGCAGGTACGTACGACTTTCAGGACAACGATCTTCCCAAAGAAGACCCAAGAGATGATGAAGACGAAGAGCACGAGGAGAACGATCAGGATAGTCGTGTAGGACTGCATCTTTTGCGGTGTCCGTTTCTGGCGTTGTGTCAGAGGAACAGAGCGCAGTTGAGGTATAACAGCAACTTACAGTCTTTGGAGAGCTTGATGAGGAACGTTGAGCAATTGCGATGTCGAAAAGGTGAATGTAGCGCGTTGTTTACTCGCCCGCAATTTTGGCTCGGAGGCCACTAGTCAACAGCTCGCGTAAAAGAAATGTGACAAGGCTAGTTCAAATTCACCCAAAGTCAGGCCTCTCCCCACCCAAAAACCTCACGAGTCGTAGGCATCACATAGTTCAAGATCGCGAACTAGAACGGAGAGGAAAGGTGACGTTGTTGACCCCTAGCATCTCCATTCGCTGGTCCAGGTGGAAATAGGGTTTGAATCGAAGTCGAACTTCCTCGCATCTAGACACTCTTGACATAAAAGCTTGAACCAGCATAGGGTGTAGTTTGTTTGAGGTAGACTGGGCCATAAACTTTTCGAGTCCGTCGATGAGCGCTTGGTAGTCTTTCTGCATGTCAGTGCCTTTCGAGCCCCATATTTGAGGATTTCGTTCGATCGCAGGGAGGAAGTGCTTCTCCAGGAAGTCGGCCACGGTGTTAATGGTAGTGATGGCTCGCATCAGTACAGCGAAAACCCCGGGCTTCGTGGTCCAGCCTAAGGCATTGTCTGGAGAGGATGATGATTTCTTCAGGACGATTACTGACTTCTTGACCCATGTGATAAGTTCTGACAGGACGGGATCTAAGATTTTATCGGTGCGGTCAAGCCCAAACTTGGCTGCGCGAATCTTGCTGAAAACTCCCGCCCATACCTTTGTCTCTTCAACTTCGTCCAGCCAGAGGTTTTGCTTTTCCTGTGCGAATAAATTGTTGTCACTAACGGAGGCCGCGTTGTATTGGTCCCCGACGGATTTTAATTCAAGAAGGCTCTTGGAACGTCGGTCAAGGTATTCGGTGGCTGTTCCTGTCATCTTGCAAATCACATACTTGATGAAGATTATCGAGTCCCAGTACTGGTTCAAGAGGTGGTTGGCAAATGCAGGCGTGGCGGCTTGTGGGACTATTTGCTTCTTGAGTATAATGGAAACTGCTCTTGATGCAAGAATGCGAATATCAGAGTCATCGTCTTTGAGACAAGTGTAGAGGCCAAACAACGAGGGAATCAGGCAATCGGACATCGGAATATCGTTCAGAGCCTGGAAGAGACGACTGTAGAATTTAGATAGCGCCTCAGCTGCTGCGAATCGAGTGTCAAAGTCCTGAAGTAATTAGTGGTATCCTGCTAGTGTATTTAAAGACTTACCACGTTCTCATGTCCATTGAGAATGCATTCGAAAGACCAAGATTGGAAGCTCGTCACTCCCCTAACAACTTCTCCAAACGACTTTGAGGATCTAGCAACTCTCTGCAGAATGCGGAACAAGCTAATCCAGCCGTTCATTCCAAGCCGCGCAATAGTGAGCGCAGGACTGGTCGCGGTGCTGTGGTTGTCGTCTAGGCGGAGTACCTCATCAATGACGTCCAGGTGATTGATAGAAGCATACTGTGATACCTGGAAGTTGCTCTCCAGAAGAATACATAGCCCTTGCATGGCAGCGATTTGGACTTGAACAGTGGTAGACTTCATCGCTGCTACGTACACCAAACACAGCCGACGCAGGACAAGAACGTTGCCTTTGTTCCCGAAATCCGCTGAGAGTGCTTCGAGGAAGGCGACCGCTGCTTCTGTAGACAACAAAATGGACCGAGAGAGAGCATCGAGCAGGTCATCTACATTGTTCTGTATGGCTAAGGAGAGGAGTTCGTTCTGCGAGATGGACTTGCACAGAGCTGGGTAGCTGCTGATGTTGATTGTACCGCCCGTGGTGTACTGGAATTGCGTTTGCAAGTTAAGACCTTGCAGGGACGAGAGTTCTTCGTTCAAGCTGAGGGGTTGTCGAGCATCCAAGAGCTGGGTAGCTGAGTAGCAAAGTCTTCTGGTGACGAGATATCGAATCTCTGCGTGTTTCGAGAGAACTTCGGGGTTTTTGAAGTGGCTGAGGTCGTCAACCCATCGTTTGCGGAAAGAGGGGAGGATCTGCAGAAGGGTCGCTGTATTGTTGTCAGCGTTTGCTTCAGTTTTGAAAATCTGGTCAAGTTTTATGAAATTTGGGTGGGTGGGGATTGACTGACCAACATCGGACGAGTTTGATGTGCTGAGTCTCTGTTTTAAGACTGCCTTCACTACCATCAGCTGGCCGTGGCGATGATTGGCATTTTGGGCCTTTGATCCCAAAAAGTCAACAACCAACGACGACCATCTTTGGTCCATCTTGAAGGAGCAGAGACAATCCGCGGCGATGCGACGGACTTGCCAGTGGTTATTCTCCAGCTGCCGAGTGACGAGGGATTCAATCTCGTCCCGATGCGAAGGAGGAGGCCCAGCCCGTCGCAGCACGTCCATTGCCGGGAAGAGGGCATCGTCCGTACCCATCTTCAAAAGATTCATGATGAGATCCACCAGAGCAGGATATCTTTGGTAATCAATCTGAGTTGATTTCCCATCCCATCCCATCTCCACCACTGCTTTACCAGTGTTGGTGCCGAATATGTTGTCGAAAAGGCTCCGAATGAGGAGCAGGCCACAGTTCTTGATAGAGAAACTGAAAACACATAGTTAGCTTCAAGGGGTTCAAGAAAGGAGTATGCAGTGCTTCTCACACTTCGCTCTGGAAGCTTTGGCCTCCAAGAGTGAATAGTTCCGCAATGTACTGCTCGATATGCGGGCCAACTCCAGCGCTCTTCACGATCTCCTTCAACGCATTGAGGGCATGGACTTGCGGATATTGCGTCTCATCCTTGCCGCTAAGGGCGACTGGTGAGTTGGAAATGTCAACGAGCCCTCGGACAACGTCCTCGAGGGACGGGTTGGTGGCTTTGGCGGAGAGAATACCCGTGATGAGAGCGGGGATTCCGGCGGAGCGGCGAGTAGTCGATTCCTGCGTGTTGATGCATCCAAGTGAAGTCTAGAGCTATGAGATACTTGCGTAGAGCAGAGTTTGAGTGGAAAGATCGACGTACCTTGAGCCATTGGCCTAAGAAAGCTTTGGATGTGGGGGCCATGTTTGGGTGCACACAGGCTTGGCAACAAGCTGCAAAGGTTGATGTAACGGTGGAGAAAGCGCCACGATGCCGCAGAGTAGATAATTGCTCAAATGAGAGATCTGCGATCTGAACAAACGTTGTAGGTGGCAAAATAGGGGGGTGTTCTGGTGTGGGAAGCTTGAGTTTTATTTTGTTGACAAGCGACCTCATGAGGTTACTACCACCCACGTGGGAAAGGTCAGCTGAACATCCAACGAGGGTGACGAGCAGGAGAAAAGTGGAGCAGACGGCTAAGCACCTACCTAGATTCATGGATAGCCCTAAAGCTATAGCTCAGTACGTCCTTGGTGTCTACTTCATCGACTTCATCGAGATCCTCAGGCAAGTAGCCTTCAGGCGAGTCATTACACAGTATATTCTTCACAGCCTTCCAGATGCGAAAGCAACATGACGATATGCGTTCTTGCAGGGCATCTAGTCGTTCACGGCCGTTGAATTCTAGGCTGGAATTATGTTCGAAGTCTTGGTTGTAGTTAATAGTGTCCCAGACAAAGCTAGAGAAAGTTGGTCAGTAAATTTTTCTACTTTTCGTTTCGCTTCGTGAATTTAGGTGAGGACTTACGTTAGGGCAGCAAAATTCCCATGGATAGGAGCTTCAGACACAGCATGACCTAGGCTGTGCTCAGCAACTTCAACTTTTCTTTCAAGATCCTCCACTAGTTGGGTGATGACAGCTAAGCGACGCTCTGGCGATGATTGATAACCATACAGCAGCTCATATGATCGTGCCACGCCATCTGCATGATCTGCCCGACCTGTTTGCTTTGAAAGATCTTCCGCTCGAGCAATGAAATCGACCAGCAAACCAAGTGGTGTGTTGACTCTTTCACTTGTAATATTGCCCGAAGTATTAAGGTCCAGTAGGATGCTGTTTCTTTCGATTTCAGCAAAGATAGCTTCTTCGAGGTCAAAGCTTCTTTGAGAGGCAAGCTTCAAAATAGAAGTTGCCCCACTTCTGACATCTTCGAAGGGGTCCAGAACAAGATCCATGAGAAGTCTCATAGACCCCTTGGTGAAAAATTCAATGGTATATGGCCAAACAGTGTTGTTGCCAGAGGCTTTTACAGGCTGAGAATCATTCCACTGCTTGAGAATCCCGCTCTTCAGAAACAAGGAGATTGCCTTCAGTGAGGTTATGTGGCGCTGGTAAGATGCAGTTGGGACCAGTTCCATCAATAGGAACTCTACATACCACGCAATGAAGTCATTGTGGTTTTGAGACATTGCCTGGATAACGGCCAATCTCTGCTGCCCATCTTCGTGTTGGGGTGTGGGCAGCTCCTGGGTACCGCTGAGCTGGAAGGAAAACGACTCAATTTCCTTAGCGAGAAGCGAAGTTGCACCTCGCAACCTCTCAACCATGTGCTTAGTACTACTCAGTATTTCGTTCCTGAACTTGGCATCCGTATCACAGTATAGAATATACATGTTTGCTCTAAGAACACCTAGTGCCGTAGTACTGAATGGCCGGATTGTGGATGAAGAAGAAACCAGAACCGAGAAAGCGAGAGACCGGACAGTTTCGGAATCGTGGGTAAGAAGAAGACCGATTGAATCTTCCTGGAGAACAACAGCGCCCGAAGGCTTCTTGCTGACTTTTGAAAATTCAATTGTGTCTAAATGATCGTTAGTATCACCTTAGTCTGGGATAATTCGAATTTCTTACCTGGCTCCTCTACTAGCCCGGCCTTCTTTCCCGTCTCCATCGCAGAAAGCTGGAGCAAAGAGTGGGTGTCGATCTCCTGGTTCTGCACGTCTGCTGCCGCACTCTGCTTGCTTAAATCTTCCAAGAAAGACAAGGATCCAACTCTGTCTAGTTTGAACAGGGGCGGGAAGAGGTAGTTCTTGACATTCTCAAGAGCCTCGGGATTCCTGCCAAGACCATGCCGGATCCATCGTTGCCACGAAGCAGTGTTGCTAGATAATGCACCCTGATTATCGGATGTGGTCCTTAAGTCTCTGAAGACCGTGACCAGGAACTTGCCTGCAGCTGGCGAGATGTCTGCATATGTCATCCAGTCAAACATATCGGAGAAAAATGAGTCCCAAGATGATTCCTCTGGAACCAAGGCAATCTGAGCACTCTCTCTTGAGATCTCCATGCTCGCACCGAGAGCCGCGTTCAATCCGGGCTGACCTTCTTCGTCGGATAAGACGGTTTCATGATTTTGCTTCACGGTTGGTTCCTTATGGTATGCATCCAGGAGATCCTTGGCATTGATGGTTCCCTTACCCATGAGACTCTCCAATGACTTGAAAGCGGGCTTGACCAAAGGTTGTGCAGCTTGATGAGTGACAATCAACATGTCCTTCTCCACGATAGCCTTCTTGATAGCGAGAGTCGTTTCCTTGGTTGGGTTCTTGGCGATCATGGTAGAGATAAGCTCAATGACCTGTCTCATTGAGCGAGCCTGATTCTTCTCATTCCATTCAATGTAGAATTTGAACAATTCCAGAGAGGTTTTTTCGGTGAAGATGGTATTTCTGACAAGAGGCGACTTGGAACTCATGCATTGCTCAATGTAATAGCAGAGTTTGATGCAAGCGTTTCCCGAGACGTGGCGTGGTTGCGCAGCTTTGGCTAGGTAGTCATCGAAAATCTCTTGAGTCAGACTATTGATGATGTTAGTAAGGTTCACAAGTAGTATTTTGCCAGTGTGTGATCTTGTATACCTTGATTGAGTATTGGATGGCTGGCTTTCGAGCCATTTCAGGACAACTTTGTCATCGCTTGGCGGCTTCATCTTCAATGATAGATCAATGTAACCTTCGACCACCTGTGAAGAAATCGTGGGCTCGCACCGCTTCTCGCGGATGCTGTCCGTATACTAAAGATACTCTGTCCTTCTCGTTGCTTCCATATGTGCAGATGCTGATATCTGGGTTGCGCTCACAGCAATTGGGAGACTCGATCTAAAGTGGATCTGAAAATTTGCTGATGGTGACGAGAGGACATAAAGAAAGCTTGATCTGGGATAGTTAGCTCAGATCACAAATAACTCTCAGTCTCAGGAAATTCCACGTTGATGTGCTCTTGTGAATGTCGTTGGTAGCCAACCTCGAAGACTGAAGAAAATAATGGGCTGTGGGAGATTTTGGTCAGGTGACGGAGAAAGTGAAGAACGGTTCGCTAAAGGCCTCGAAGCGTCATCCCTGCACACCCCTGATCTGCTGCAAACACACCATGAGGCAAGGAATGAGTATGAGAGAGAAGGGTATTTCAAAGGAGGGAAAGAGGGCAAGAAGTTCTAATTCTTCGGCATCTGACCATCTATCTCTTTAATATCTACAATGCAAGAAATTCGTTAGACTTGTTTTCAAGATTGTTGTTTCTTTTCGTCTTGAATAGGGGCGGCCGAAGCGGCTTGAGACTGAAGTCAAGCGGCGAAACGTGCCTCCGAATTCCGGCTCTAAATATTTTTCAAAGGACCTTGATCGGCATCACCACTTCATCCAACTCCATTTTCTTCAATCCACCGCATCTACACTCTCTTTTGCGTCCGCCAACATGTCAATCTGGGATAAACTTACTGGGCGCAAGTCGACGCCAACAGCGACCCACGATTCACCTTCGACCACACCTTCCGATACCTTTTCGCCCACCCCTTTCAACCCACAAGAAGCCCAGGACGTCTCTTCTTTTCTCGCCGGACCTTCCTTTGCAGACCCGTCACAGTTACACCCTCTAGCAGGTCTGAATCAGCAGACTCTGGATTACCTTTCTCTCGAGGATTCCGCCTTATCTGATCTACCCGGGTCACAATCTGCGCTACCTTCGAGAGGTTGGTCGGATGATTTATGTTATGGAACTGGAGTCACCTATCTGACGGCGTTGACAATGGGAGGGGCTTGGGGATTGCAGGAAGGATTGAGGAGATCAAATGGACAACCGCCGAAGTTGCGCTTGAACTCTGTGTTGAACGCGGTCACAAGGCGAGGACCGTTTTTAGGCAACTCGGCGGGTGTCATCGCGATGGTTTACAATGGCTTCAATTCATTCATTGGGCATACGCGAGGGAAGCACGATTCTGCGAACAGTATAGTGGCAGGAGCATTGAGTGGGATGATCTTCAAGAGTACAAGGGGCATTCGACCGATGATGATCTCTGGAGGAATTGTAGCATCAGTTGCAGGCGCGTGGGCAGTAAGTGTTACTATTTACAATACCCTTCTTCGAAACTAACAGGTTTTCTAGGTTACGAGAAAGGCTCTCTTCTAAGCACATCCTCATTTCCCTATCCGACCACTCGAATACCCAAATAACCGAAAGTCCTCAACCAACACCATTGCTCTCGAGCACCTTTCCTGTACCAGCACCTTTGTTCGCCTGTTTGATTATTATAGATTCATAATGGGGCGTGAAATGCATTAGCGATGGATGATCTCTCCTCTGGGGCACCTTGTACATTTAGATGACGGGCGGCGTGGTATGCGCAACAGCGCCTGACAAGGCGTGGTGGCGTTGGGGATACAACCAGTGTAACGGAATATCAAGAAGAATACCTAATTTCATCGTGTGCATATTTGGCCCCCTTGGCTCGCTCGATTCTCTTGCCTTCTTCCTGTTCTCGCGTGCTGGCCAGCTGACGAGAAAGACAGATGAATTTGTGAAATTCACCAGACATTCACCTTTACCGTCAAAAGCCCTGCCTGCCTGCCCACCAATCATGAATTTTCTTCGCCCAGGGAGTGACGACCTTTCTTTCCATTTCAAACTTGTGCTTTTCGACTAACGTTTGGTCCTTCCATAACTTCCACGAACAGTCTCCTATCCCTTCCCGCCAGGATTCTTCAGCTACTTTATCGTCAACCAACCGTCAAGATGGCGGAATCAGAGAAAGCAGACGCTGAGACCCCGAAGCACACGGCCTTCGAGATGAAGGAGCTGCTCATTGAGTCTGCAATGCGAACCGGCCCCAATCAAGCAATGACATTCAATCTGAAGGACGATGATCTGTTACGTGCGGCATCCTTCGACCCACACGAGCTCGAGGCTGTCTATACCGGAGCGCCACTCTATACCGGGCCTGATCTCCATACAGCGCTCGAAAATCAAACTTACGAAGCCGAGAGGAATGTCTTCTTGAGTACAATCGGGGACCTGTTGGGTCCTGATAAAATCTGCCACCATGAGATCAAGGGGATGCTGGATGAGGAATTGAGGCAACGAGGCCACATGCAATTCCTCGCTGCTGATGTTACTATACAAAGAAAGGTATGTGATACAATGTCAGGCAACTACATGCATCAAGACTAATCCCTCGCAAGTTCCTGATCGTCGCAAGCGCACGTATCAAGGCTGCCATGCTTTCACCAGACGTGCACGATCCCTTCAATTCGCCACAAGACAAGTATGATTTCATAGTCGTTCTGACGACTCTTCGCGGTGGATATGCAGGAACTACACAAAAGCAGCGCCTTTATTTCAACTTTCCGGAAACCAGGGATGACTATACATCTTACACTACCTTCCTTGCTCAGCTTCAAGAAGCAACTCAGCTCTCTATGATTCCACCTCTCGAGCCTGGCGAGCCATACAGTACTCTTTCAGGTCCAACGGATGGAGCTAAAACTCCTTCTAACAACGACGAAGATACTAGCTCTCCTGTCAACGCTCTGGGAATCATGTTGCCGACTCCTCCCGACTCATTTACGACAGCCTCTGCCCCCCTTCTGCCAAAACGTGATGAGAAGGGTTATACAGTCAAGGATGGTGCTTGGATTTATACCTCGAAGCTGTGTCAAAGAGTGATGGAGGGAAAGCTTGGCCAAGAGAAGGACAAAAAGATCACGGACAAAACCTCTTACGACAACATGTTACTGGTTTTGAAAAGTCAGCGACTTACAACTCTTAATGAAGTAAATCAGCGCGTCACTGTGATGCCACCCCAAGGTGCGCTCGTGGTGGAAATAACCCATGTAAGGAATCCTCTTGAACTGTGGGCACGAGGTACTAACATTAGTAGTCAATGGATGCCGCAGCCATCAAGGTATGGGCCAAGGTTCAAGAAGCAGAAGCCGAGGAGGAGAAACGATTCTGTAGAGAACTCAAAGCGCAAGGTTTCACGGACGAAGATATTGGGGAACCCTTCGGAGCCTACCTAAAGAGAGAGATTGCGACCGAGAAAGAGGAAGCGTCGAGAGGTCACTACGTTCAGCAACAAACGGACAACATGAAGAAGAAAGTGAAACAAAAGGAAGCGATTGTAAGAGCCAAGTACTTTTCCCGATACTCGCCTGACTTTGCGCAGGGATCATTCAATGCTGAGATGGCGGAGCATAAGGAGATGTTCCTGAAGGAGCTGAAAGCCAACCTGAAGCGCATTCCCAAAGACAGCTCTGGTTTCTAAAAATGTGACGGGCAAGGGAGTGTAGATCCACACCAAGTCGGTTGTGTGGACTGATTGGGTGTGGTGGTTCTTAGGAAAGTTGTAGACCTTTCAAATGAATTCAGAAGTAAGAAAACCCTCTGTATTATTCTATGTGTGATTGAAGCGTGATCTTGAAATCCCCCCGTGTTTGAATTTTCATTTTGATCAAGCATGTGTTGGCAGTTTTCTAGTCAGCTCTATTGACAGCCCACAACTATCAGCCATAACTGATTGCTTCTGGCATGGCAGTTTCTTTGTCCAAAGGTGTTGGATAGGTAGTCTCAAGCCAACTCTGAAATCGAAGCACACCGTAGCCTCTTTGCAACTGCCATTGATATCCGTCAACTGACTTCGACCTCAGCTTCCAAAACCAGCGCGTAGCGGAGGCAGTCAATTCTTAAAATAGATGAACAAGAAGAGCACAAAGCTAGTCCCAGGCCGCCAACCACCCTACGTCCTTAGCTAAGCACCATCTTTCTTTCCACGTGCATCTCCAATCTCGAAGGAATTGGCTTCGTTCACTTTCTCAACACACGTCCCTATCCCAGCATAGGATACACAATCCACGTCAGCAAAGATACAGGAACAAAGCAAGGATATTACGATGTGCCTCCCATGCTTCACGGAGGTGTTCGTTGATGAGGATCTATCCAGGAGGAGGGAAGAAGTATTATACACTGTCTTGGATGGAAAAACAAGAACATACATCAAGGTTCCCAAATCAATGGTAGGTCGAATTGCCTTTTCTTGATCTCAATTTTCCTTCCATTTCCTTTGCTATCTTAATGCTATATCGGAGGGGAGTGTGGCCTTCCTGCCGATTTGGTGGTCCCGCATTCACTCTCGCGACGCGAGATACCATCAACAAACAACCTCGTCAATTCGAGTCATACCACAACAAGCCTCCCTTCATCATCAGCACACTTCGAGGCCTCCTCTCCATCATCACCAGATTGTTCCACCCCAACCGCAACGCCCAATTGATCAATTCAGTACGCAATGGCGGCCGCCCAGCAAAATTTCCAGCCTCAAGTTGGTGCTGATACTACCACGGGTCCTCACCTACACACCTACATCCCACGCTCAGATGGCAGCATCCTCGTCAATGGCGTAGCATACGTTCGCCAGAGTGTTACTACGATTCCAATCAGCGCGCCCAGCGTCCCAGCAGATGCTGTTGTGATCGAGGCACCAGTTCCAGTAGTACAGGCACCCTACTATCCCCGTTTCCCTTACGACCACATGCTCTACCCTCAGCAATACCCTCAACTCGCAAGTCTTTCTTTGCCTGTTTTCGAGTCAAAAATACACTTCGTACCAACATAATCACGCAATTCATATCTTTACTATCTCTTCACTTTCATTTGCTGACGATATACCTCTTGATATAGATCCCACTGCCTCAACCAGTCGTCTACCAACCACCCTACATCGCCCAACCCCAACCCATCTATGCTCCCGCCGCCCCCGCCGCTGCTCCAGCCATCGCACCACCCTACTACAACATCCAACCTCAACCCTTCCCCGCGGCCGGCTACCCCAGCTTCAACATGTCCCAGCCCGCCTATGGCACGTATGGGTACACCGGCGCGGAGATGCTCATGCAGAACATCGGCCAGACCATCCACCCGGACTTCGCCAAGAAGCAGGAGATGAAGCCCAGCGACCCGGACCCTTACCGTATGTACTGGTGTCGCGAGCCGGACAATACCTGGACCCAGAGAAACCGCATGACCATCGAGAGTGGCGATATCGGTGATTGCAGATGGTATGTTACTGAGGGCCAGTTCTATGCTGTTAGGTTGGGTTAAGCTAGGTTTGTTTCCCCGTCCTGTGTCTTTGCTTGTCGCTTGGTGTGAATAGCTATGCTGACTTCCATTGATGTAGGTTAGGAATTAAGAGTCTAGCTTGACTTCATGACTTGCTGGTTGGTGGTTGAAGTCTTATTTCTGCACTGATCCTGCTTTGTTTACTTGCATTCAAAGACTTCTTTTCGACTTTCGAGGACGGACGGACGGACAATTGGGATGCATAGTCACACGGTTCTTTTCTTTTATGACCGCCACTTCTCAAAGACAATACTTGTTTTCTTCCAATCCCGATTTCCTTCACCAGTCTCATCATCTTGGCTTGAGTTGATCATTTGATGTCGGTTGATCAGCTCAACAGCCATTCGGCACACACTTTTCACTCATCGTCTTGGTCGTAAGTGGCATGAACGGAATGGATGATTGACCTGCTTCTGCATTTGGAGAATGGAAATACGGGATGGGACGGGAATGTGGTGCTGAATCAATGCTTTTTGCGTGGCTTTCTTCGTTTTTTTTCCCTTTCACTTTTGCTCAGCTAGGACGATCGTCGGAGGGATCCGGGGATGGAGATGAGACGAGATCGGTTGAGATACCTAGCTGCTCCCCACAAGAGAGATCCGAATGCATCTGCCTCTTGCTCCGGACTTGACTTGACCTGACTTGACTTGCATTGACTTGACTTGGTACTATTCCAGATGAGACGTATAGCGTGACTTCACATTGATGCTTTAATTTTGGTGCAACAGCTTAGGATTACAATATCAATAAAAAGTAGAAAATAATTCCCAGGTTAACTCGAAGACAAAATATGCTAGTTTTCACAAGGGATATAAAATTCACCTACTAATTATAATGAAATAAAGAAAATTGCAATATAATTCCTAGATTATTCTGACCTAGTAGGAAAGAGCACAAGCCAATAACGTAAATTCAGCCAAAGGGTGCTGCCCCTTTGAAGGGGATAAGGCACGTGGGGTCGATTGACCTTCCTTTTTTGAATTCTTTTCCAGATTTTTTTTTCTTGGGACATGTTGTTAACCTATATCCATAACTAGTTTATCCCACACCTCTGGATATTTGCTCACTTGAGCACTTCCTTTTGTCTTCATTTATAGGTATATAAAGATACACACAGCTCGCACCAAGTTCATTAACAATAGAGAGATGGGACGCAGAACTCAAACTGGGAACTTATCGCATCTCCCTCACTTATAGTCAAACCCATCTCATCTCCCTCCACCATGGTACATTTCGAAGGCTCAATTCTTGTTTGAAATTCGTTGAATAGAGTATTTATGTACCGTAGCGTGCTTTCGTACACCCGTCTATGGAAAAATAGGTTGTGGGAAGATAGTTGACGGTGGAGATTCTTTTGGCAGCAGGGTGTTGACAACAGAATATAGATATATTTCGCTGTCTGCTTGAAATGCAATAACTTGATAATAGTATGGATCTCAAGTTAGGATAAATGTTGAATGATACCTTGAACCATGGATAAGAAGGCGGTTTCTGACTTCCACAGCCTGGCATTTTCTGTAGCTTCTGGTAGATGTGCATTGTGAATGGTAACTTTTTTTTTACAGGAGTTCAGAGACGGCTCGCCTGCTTTTCTTGATATACCCATCGAATCTTCATGGCATAAAGTATTCCTGGCTTAAGGGCAGCGTCGTCGTGATGGGTTATTTCTTTGGGAAGTTGATAGATATCTGGAAACTCTACTTTGTGGGAGATTCAATCGTGACGTCTTATTATTGCTAGATCTGGAAAGAGATTCTTCGCCCTTGATAGTAATTGTTTCTTAAATTGGCACTCGATCTTCATCGATGCTGTCCTACATGGATTCATTTGGACTACAGAGAGGAAAGAACCTTCAGCCTTGCTACTGATACCTTGCCTAAGACTTGGCATTTCGGACTCCGGACCGGGATGCTCTGCAATTTTATTCAATTACATTTGAACCTTCCTTTTACCCAACCTTAAATATCTAATGCAAGAGGGTAGGAGTGGCTTAGCAGTCAGTTTTGAATTAGGCAGGAGCCAATTAATTGCCGCTGTGATTGAAGCATGGTCTGGGTATTGAATCAATTTTTTCACTCATGCAGTTCATTAGATAGTGGATTTTTATAGTCTCGTATTTTCTAATACCAAGGTTTTTCTTATCACTCAACTCGTCCCTTTAGAAATTGGACATGGGAGTCACTCAGTCTGCCAAGTTGTGTCTGAGGAGGGGCAAAAGCTGGTTAATTACCCCGCAAGCCAGCTAAGCGAGAACGTGCAAGAGTTTGTAAATAACCAGAGTGATACACTTTTGTAGCAAATTAATGAAGCCCACAGTCTTTGAAATAATAAGAAAATTCTTCCGAGGTGATTTTCAATTGCTTTGATCGTGATAAAACCTATGACGTTTGCGTCCGCATCCGGTTGCAGAGCTCCCCAATGCAGCATTCCTTGTCCGCATTCGCTCAAACCCGTCCCCCAACAATATGGCCCAATTTTCTTTTCAGTGGCCATTTTCCAATGTACTCCGCGATTCAAATGTCGTTCGTTTTGCCAGGATGCACTACCAATCCTTCATCCTCTACCTCTTCGGATTTCTGGCCGTGACCAGGAGCGTTGCAGCCAAGAATGCGTTTAATGCCAACTTCCCAAAATCGTTCTCATTCATCGAAACAACACAGATCTTCTGGGGAGATGGGCAAGGGACTGATATAGTCTCTCTATTGGTTGTGGGAGATACCAATGTTACCGAGCGATATTCACTTCCACGTATGTTTCGAACTTCATCTCACTCACCCATAGTGCAGCCCCTGAAAATTTAACGCGGAAGAAACGAAACTAATAAAACCACCATGACAGTGGATCCATTGCTATGTAAGAAGGCAACGATCGTCGACAAGATAACGAACTGTATTACGTGGCTCAATAATGGAACCGCAAATTTTGGGGGTGATTATGCCCGCCAACTAATTGCAAACCAGCAATACCACCTCGTTCTAAACTTCGTACTTCAGAGCGACTCTTCGATCGACTTCTCCCAATCCCCTGTATTTCAGATGCAAAATCCAGTGATATCTCCATCTTCCTCGAAATTTTATTCTCAGCCGCCAACGAGTAAATCAAGCTCCACCCAACCGCAGCCTACTGTCAGCACATTGGCATCAGCCACAAGTTCAACTCCATCGACTTCACCATCAACCTCCACCTCAAGCGCCAGAACAACTGCAGCTAAAACCCCAAATACTTCGTCCACGCCAACCTCAACTCCTACGCCAAGCACATCATCCACGCCGAAGACAGGTCTCACTCCAGGAGCAAAAGCAGGCATAACAATCGGCGTAATATCACTTGCCGCCATAGCCTTCCTAGCAATATTCTTCCTCTATCGCAAACGGCAGGCCAAAAAGGAAGTCCCAACGACAGGACAACCAACCAACCGCAACACAGCCATCAATCTAGATGACATCTCTATAACACTTGGGAGTCCGGTGTCATATGATAGAGTGTATTCAGGTCGCCAGGGATGGCATCAGAGGGACTTTCCTCCGCTTGTGGTACCCAGAACGCCGGAAAGGAGGGGTCAGAGTCGGGAAGAGCTGCATGGAAGTCCTTTCTGATTGGGTGGTGAGAGACATTGGACGTTTTTGTGGGATATGAGGTCCTTCGTTGTGGTAATAGTTTGGAGGCATTGCATTGATGGGGTGGTGTTTTGAGAGGAGGTATGTGTGGAGGAATATGGCTGAACTGGGTGTAGAGCTTCGACATATGATAGGTGTGAATATTAGAAATTGGCCAAGAGTTTCTCTGTCAGTTTTTTTCTTTATGAATTTTTGAGATTTAGTGAATATCCCTTTGCACCATTCGCTCTCTCAAAATGCAGGAGCCAACAAGATCCACAAAATAAAAGAGACTGTCAAGTTGGCTTTCTGGACTACCGCCGTAGCCGAGTGAAGTCGGCTTAGATTGCCATCTCCAACATATTTCGCCCAAAGAGGTTCAATTTGGTGACAGTGTAAGGAAAAGCTGATTGATTGTGGAAGCCAACAGTCTTACCGCCTATTGCTTTTCTGCTGGTGTAACCGAATCACGCAAAAAGTAAATAATCTCCCCAGGGTCAATCAACCTCTTTATTTACGACCACAAACTCGCCCTCAACTTCGATTTTAATTTCCCACCACCTTCTTTCCGACTGAAAAACTAATCAATCCGCCATGTCTCCACTCGTCATGGAAGATTTGACTACCACCATCAATTCCAACTCCAAGATCACCATGGCTCCCACCAACAAGAAACTCGCAAGACCAGTCTTCCCCAGACAAGACAGTCACAATGGCATCTTCTTCCCCAAGATTGACATCCCAGCTGGAAAGATGCTCGTCATCATCCCAGACATGTTCACCTCATTCATGGCCCTCCCGCCGACCATCAACCAGTTCTACCTCGACGTGCGCGCCGAGTCTGAAGTCTGGATCTGCGAGTTCGCAGAACCCCTTTCTCACGTTTACGGATATTGATAGCTGATAGGAGAATAGTAAATTGAAGGCCAGTGAGAGATTGGGTGCTATTATCGCCAAGACGGATTTCTCGCTGTTCTGCGCCATCGCTGCTCCGGATGCTGATAAGGCTGAACTTCGTACCATGTGCGATTGGGGAAATTGGGTATGTTTGCGTTCTGTATACCTCTGAAATTTAAGGAATTTGACGCAATGCTAATTGCTTATCTTGAGGTCTTTCCATTTGATGATAGTGAGTACAGCTCAAAAAGCAAAAAGTAACGGAAGACTATTAATTGGGAACTCCAGTGTTCGACAACGGTGACTTGAAGAGTGACCCAGTCGCTTCTCGTAAGATCATGGATGACCTCCTCTCGATCATGCGCGATGGTCCCAGAGAGAGAAGATCCAACGATGCCTTGATCGACATCCATGATACCGTCTGGGAGCGAATTTCTAAGGTCAGTATACACTCGCTTTCTAGACAGCGACTCAAATTCTCCGGTCTAACTTATCGTTCTACTCCAGGTAACATCAAAAGGTAGTACAGACCCATACGTATGGCAACAACAGGAACTGAGAATCCAAGACGTCAAGGACCGCTTTCTCGAGGCCATGAGCCAGTATTGCGACGGTGCTTTGGAGGTTGTGGAGCATCATGCTAGAGGAGGACGGCTTGGTCTGCAGGAGTACATGGCTATTCGGAGACGCAGTGCTGGAGTTACGCCGGTTGTTGCTATGGTTGAGTAAGTAGAGTTTGGTACTTGCACTACTTGTTTGAATTTGCGAGGCTGATGGTCTTCAGGTATGCGCATAAGATCAACATCCCCAAGGCTGTCTATCGTCACTGTTCGTTCGAGGAATTGAAGCGTGTTTGTGCGGATGTCATTGCAATGTAACACTCTTCTCCTAAAAGGATACTAAGGAAATGGAAACTAAGAGTGTGCAGCCAAAATGATATCTTGTCGTATGCAAAGGAAGAGGTAAGATCATCAACACATCATGGCTCTGCTCACAACTTGCTAACTTCAACAGGCCGAAGGCGTCACTCACAACCTCATCGCAGTCCTCCGTCAAGGCGGCATGTCAACCCAACAAGCCTTCGACCACGCCGGCGTGATGCTAAAGGACTGCTATCGGGACTGGTACATTGCCCAATCTCAAGTTCCTCAAGTGAGCCAAGCCGTCGACCACGATATCCAAAAGTATGTCGCTGGCATCCGCAACATCATGCTTGCAAGCCTCAATTGGAGGTGAGTAGTTTCAATCAATCTAAAGGAATGGACTGTGGGGTGTAGCTGATACGTTCGTTCTATAGCTTCAAGTCTGAGAGATACCTTGGACAGAAGAATAGTCTTGCTCGCAAGTACAGAACTGTCATTGTGCTTGATGAGCGTGATTGCTTTGCGACTCACGATGAAGGCTTGGAGGAGTTCGTCTAGACTCTTGGACATTGGCGATTGGAAAGCGTCTATCCACTTGGCAGATCTTGAGAGGTTTTCTCTTGGAGTTGACTTCTGATCTTTGGCTTTCTTTGCGTGCGTCTGGCGTTTCTTGGGAAGTGTGTACTCACATCATCAGTGAGGACCTTCAGGTAGTAGCTAGAGTTCTTGACTTCAGCCGTATGCAATAAAATGCAGCTACTTCACTTTGCCACATCTCGTCTTCTTTGTACTGTACCACAAGCCCAGCAGTTCATAAGTGTTCAGCGTACAGCCAAGCATCAAGCTCAAACTCTCTTTTCCTTCTCGACCCATCAGCAAAATCCCCAAGATTTATCCAATTCCCAAGTGCGACTACCACCTACTCCCACATATCTTGGATTCAGCAATCCATACACCCAAAACTCTTGCCTCTCAGTCTACATCACAAGTATTTGTCATGCCCACTCGCCACACTGTCCAAGGCATATATCTCCATTTAAGAAAAAATTCAAGCAAGCAAGCTTTCGCTCTCGTATTTTCCTCGTACTCGTACAATAAGAATTTCCTCCCGTCAGAATCTTAAGCGATTAACAACACACTCTCCATTCAAGGAAGAAGGAGAGGATAGCAAAGCAGCACAAGTAACGTAAGGAAGTATACATCCAGCGGAGTTCCTCTTCCTCTTACCCTCCGCCCCCGCCACCCGCCAAGTTTCCGTCCTCCTCTCAGCCAGTACAAGTAATTTGGCAGCAGATTTAAAGTTTACAAAAAGCGGGAAGGAATCAGAATATACTTTCTTACCTAACCTACGGTACTTTTATTACTACTTGTGGAGATGGAAATGGAGTTAAACGGGACCACGAGACACGGCTTCCTCTTCTCGGGAGGCCCGAGAGCTGAGCTGAGCTGAGCTGTCGATCGGGATCATCTGGCGAAGCCGGAAAGGTCGGCACGGGTAGACACGGGAGCGAAAGAATAGCGAACTGTTCGTTCGTTTGTTGGTTAAGTAAATTACTAGTATATTTAACTCCTTGGTATGGAGTACGAGAGTATACTTACTCCGGTGGGGGATCGGAAGTTATCTTGCGTGCGCTATGCAGGGACCAGGTGTGGGGAAAATTGTGGCTGAGGATGTTGATCGGTGCTATTCTTGAGGGCGGGTTGGCTTGGTTGACGTCTTGTCTTTGATCTAGAGGAGGGAGCTAGATTTATTTTTGATTTACCTAGTTGTAGATAGGTAGATAGGTAGATCTGAGAGAGTTGTGGTGTAGCTTGCGAGCGAGCGAGTGGTGCAGTTCGTGAAGTTTCAGAGGCGAGAGCCGAGGTGATGAAGGTAAGTACGGAGTATTGACGATCTATTTCCATAAGTACCTTTCCCCGAGTGGGTTTCGCGGAGTTTTAATTTCTGTCTTCTATGATTTGCGTCAGGGGTTGAGTTGAGAGGATGATCATTCTTTTGTTTCCTAAAGCTTATTTTCATGTACTCTTATTATTTTCCGCATAGTACAGTAAGAGGAGATGTTAAGCGATATCTTTTGTGCAGATTGTTGAGAGGTCTGAACACCCTGCTTCATTCGTGGAATAACTGTTTGGATGGAATGCATCCGCTCAACATATCTGATGTCGCTTGGAGAAACTTTCTTTCTTCTGATATCTCATAGATTGAATGAACCCACTTTTACATATCCATAAGGCTGATAGATAAAATAAAGCATGCACGAACTCGCTCCGTGGAGATAAGAAAATTGACAGGCACAAGTCCAAGGGCCTACTCAAGACCGTCACGAACCATCCCACGACTGAAAGTTTTAAAACGTCGACTAATAAACAATAAATCGCACGATTTAGCCCTTGTGTTGAAGAGCCGAGGCAGGTAAACTTTACTTTTTACTTTTTCCAATCACTCTGACACCGACGATCACAAACCTTGCGCAAATGGCAAGCTTGCATGCATGCATCAATGCACACTAGCAACATTTCGTTCCTTTTTTCGCAAGCTTGTTCGTTTTGGGAAAGTACATCGAGACACACCCATCCACGCACCCAAAAGAGAGAGATGCGCACATCACAAGGGCAGGGGAGGAGCGAGTAAAAAAGGAAAGAAAGAAAGTGTCGCAAGTGCCGAGGTGACAGACAGGGAACTGGGGATTGGGAACAATAGACCCCAGATCCGCGCTGGCTCAAAGCTACCTACTGCCCCTGGGAAATACCAATAGTTTGCGAATAGTGCGTGCTTTTTTTCCTTTTTTCCTTCCGAGGTTGGACTCCTTGCTAGTAGAGCTGTCAGTCAGAAGCATGTGCGCCCAGTATGCAAGCATGGCTAGGATAGGATACGCAGGTAGCATCGTGTTCATGCTCTAGTTTCTGCATCGAGTGACACACTCCGTGGCACATACATCGTGACGATGATGTTGAAATACGTAAATACGAGACTGCTGCATTTTGTGTCTTATCCTTCGTATTTAGTTTTACTGTTTTGGTGAGACGTAACAGTCGTTTCAGACATCAAGCAGGTTAAGCTCAAGCTTTCCACGGGAAACCTCCGATATTCTATCTTACTTACTCTTGCTCATGTTCGTATTTTCCGACAAGTGCGGTGAGCAACTTGGGCCGTTTCCGAATCTACAGCCCTAGAAACCCTTCCGATGCAAGGCGGACGTTCCAACTTCCCCACCTCCAGAAAGTTTATATATCTGCACGATCTAGGATGAAAATATCGAGGCGAACATACCCTTCCTTCCTAAAGCTGCAACCCTCAAGCATCTCGGAAAATAACGAGGCCTTTTCGCAACAAAAGAGGTAGGTTCCTATCCTATTGACACAAGTCGCCTAAAAAGTTCCTTCCTCTCGACTGGGACTTTATCCTTCCTTGGCTTCTCTTCTCTCCTTCCCAATGCTGTCGTCGCCTCTCCAGGCCAAGAGCATTCGCTTCTTGCTGTAATTCCTTGGACAAACCCTCCCATCCCCTCATCCAGAAACCTAAAAATTCCCTCCTTAGCCACTCACTTGCCTCACTTGCCTCACTTTGCCAATAGATCGTCCCTCGGTCCCCCACATCGAGCCTGTCAAAAGAAGCCTTAAATGCAAATGCCGCCCACTGGCGCTGTCAATCGCACGGCTATTCGGAATGTCTAGCGCGTGCGTGTGTGTGAATGCCGTCCGCGCTGGTCCTGAATGGGTAGGTCCGGCTGGCGCTATTGTCCTAACGAACCCTAGTCAGCTGTCAATAATGTCATTGCACTTGGCATTTCCGGGTGCAGGATGTCATTGGTGGGCCTAGGGGTTAAGGGGTTCGAGGGTGTTTTGAGGAAGAGTTCGGGGGCTGGTTGCTTGGTTAGGGGGTGGTTGTTGCTTTGTTTGTATGGTTGGACATGGAATGGTGGTGTTGCTACTGTAACTTTGTAAACGAACTTCATGCTGGATTGAAGATTGGATATGAATGAACAAAGGAACGAAGGAACGAATAGACAAAAGAAAGAACGAACTAACGATGAGGAAACTTTCTACTCACAAACTCTCCCCTCCTCTCCTCGCTCGAACGCACTGTCATCCCAATAGAAGCAAACCACGTTCCAGAAACATGTTCCAGAAGAAAAAGAACGGAAACAAGAAAACTCTCAGGGCCATCCCATCTGATAACCCAACATTTCAGTCAAGTCAAAACCAAAGCTAGATCCAACAAACCCTCTCAAGAATCGGCCTCTGAATGGTCCGGTATCAGCTTCTCAACGAGCTCGTTTCCAGTCTCGTTTTGTTTCAGTTCGGTTGCACTCGCTTCTCCCCTCTCCTTCCCCCCCAACCCCCCTTCCTTATCCTTCGATTAACATAACGAAACGAAGTAAACCCAAGATATCTCTTAACAAACCCAACTCGCTCGTAATCGCCATGGAATCCATTCATCCATCATACACGCAGCCACAATACAATTCAAGAAAAATAAAGTCTACGGAAACTCCACCTGTCATCGCCGTGCGTTCCCAGCCTGCCCTTGCCCCTCGCCCTGAGCCGTGCATACATGCTTGCATACATGCATCCATCCACCCATGCATAGGGACATGGACATGGACATGGACACCAACAACCACCTCAACATCCAGCATAAACGAACTCCACAGTACAGTACAAACCAGTGAAGTACAGCCCTGAACCATACGAACCTCGCAAGACTAGTAAACCTTTTCTGCCCCCCCTGGAACATTGGCTCAACTTAAGTTGAACTTGACAAGACAAGACCTTGACAGGCTCAGGCTCAGGCACAAGCACAAGCACAGCCGCGTCCACATACGTATCCACATCTTCGTAGTGGCTGAAGTTATTCCCATCCACCTGTCTACGGAGTATTCAATTTTCCATATTTCCCCCCTATTCAAAACAGAAAGAAGAAGAAAAAAAACACCAAATCTCCTCCCCTATCCATCTCACTCTCCCCTTCCTAAACCAAAACATAAAAATAAGAACAAAAAACCTCTTCAACTATCCTGTACCACCC